>LPNX010435216.1:148464-289124 GCA_001517045.1 Pseudotsuga menziesii
ACAGGTGAAGTAAAAGAAAAATCCCTATGAATATGCAATCTCACTATGAAAAGCTTCACATGGTCATGCTTCCCTTGTGTTTATTGTATTCCTAGGATGTCAAACCCGCGCGCACCATACCCTTCGAGATTGAAGACTTGCCAGGCATTCAGACGATTACACTCCGGAGGAAATATGGCAACGAGGAGATAAAGGTTGAAGTTATGTCTGGGGACGTTGGTGACGATAACGATGAAGAAGACAGTGGCAGTGATACTAATTTAGGTAGGTTCCGAGTCAATTTAACGGTCTCTGTTTCTAAAGGAGAAGGTCCCTTCCTCGAGTTCATTTGCACTGGGTATTCCGACGGGGTTTCAATCGAGGGCATGGCTATAAAGTAGAAGCAGGCAACAGAATTAGATGCAGTTGACCCAATTCCGTATGAGGGGCCTCCCTTCAAGTGAGTATCATGAAGCATAATTACTTGCGTGTTTTTCATAATTTTTTTTAGGGTTTGAATGGTTTTAAATATCTGGGGTTTCATATTTATGTATGCCCATGTCATATGATGAGAAACCGAAAGAAGCAGTCCACATTGGCTCTCCAAACAACAACAGCTTGATTCTCATTCCCCAATCTAGTTCCATTTAGAATTATGTTAAATTTATATTCTAAGTCCGCAAAGGATTATGATAAATTTTCAGGCTGAATTGGCAGCTCTAATTCAAAGGCTGAATATAATCAAATCTCAAGGAGCCATAAAGAACATGGTTATTGGTGATTCAAATATCCGTCTTTATGCTCAATGGGGAGGTTGTCTCAAAGAACCTCTACTTTTTCAAACATTTTCATCACCTTCGTATTGACCCTCTTTTCTAGATTTGATTGTTGGGCTTTGTAATCTCTCAAAATTATCAATTTCCTTTTTTATCTTCCCCTTATATGACAATTCCATTCCCTAGTCTCTTGTCTACCATGATTGGAAAAACCCTCTACCTTTTTTTCTACTACCGGTACCATGATCACCATGATAGTTTCTCAACCCCAAGTTTATACCTGTAGTACAATGCCATTATTTCAGTTTTGATATTATTTTTCTAACTTTGTTGCAATAAAATCCTTGGGTAAATGAACTAAAGATAATATACCACCTTTGGTAACCAATAAGTCAGTTAGCTAAAGGATTCTAGCAGCCATGAATCTAGAGGATCCTTTCCCTCACAACTTTGGATCATAAGTGGACAGGTTAAATAGAAAGATTGAAAATTTGAACAATAGTTTAGATTTAGAAAGGATTAACAATAGAGCTCATTATAAATAATTAAATAACCATAGACTAAACTCATTAATGTAGAAGCCATACAAGGGAAAGGAGATTCAAGCTATTTTAAAAGCTAAGGATACTCGATTGAAGGAGCTGTAGGCCAAGCTTTGTGCAAAAGTAGTATATAATATGCAATTGCAGAGGTGATGGTTACCAATGTAGCTAAGGATCCTTTAATAAGGGAGAATTTAATTATTGAAGAAAAAGTATTGAACACAGTCTAAAATTGAAATACTGTAAAAGAAAGTCTATAATTTGATTATGGAAGAATTTATTCCTTGAACAGTAGACTCCTTACTGCTGAAAGTGAAATCCTCTAGTTTCATAGCAAATTGTCTAATCCCTAATACTAGCTAGTTTTTTCATATGATTTTTGTTATTTTGATGATCAATAGAAGCGAACATGTATATATTTCTGACAATGTAAAGTGAAAAAGTTCCACAAAGCCTCCACTGAAAAAGAAGAACAAATCAATGAATTAATTGTTTAGTTGTTAACCAAAAAAAGGGAGGGGACAAAATCCAACACTTGCAAGATTGGAAACCTTACCGAGCTAAATACCCTTTACATGATTAGAAACCTTACCAGTTTGATCTAAAAGATGCGGATCGCTACTTCCATTAACCCCCTTAAGCCACATTTTGGCTCAAGCCTCCTTAGCCACCCACCATCAATCTCAATACTTGTTTCTGCTACCATGTTGAAAATTGGACGCGCTAGGAGTTAAACCCAGGGCCCACATCTACTAACATCAAGCCACTTGGATTTTTCATGACCTTAAGAATTTGGTATCTAGGTGGATTTCTATAGCCTATCATAGGCATTCCCTTTAAGCCACACTATGACTCAGGCCTCCTAGCCATTGCCAATTAACCTCAATACCTGGTTTTGCTGCCATGTTGAAAACTGGATATGCTAGAAATTGATTCCCGGACCTATCCCTGATTGGTAGGTTGTTCATCAACCACTGTGGGCCAAACTTTGGCTCAAGCCTCCTTAGCCATGCCCAATCAATCTCAACACCTGGCTCTGATGCCATGTTAAAAGTTGGACAGGCTAGGAATCAAACCCAGGCCTTGCACCTTCTAATAGCAATCCACCTGTCTTTTTCATGACAGGCACTCTTACCAATTTTATATGAAGGTGTGGATTTCTATAGCCTATCTCCAACATTATGACTCAAGTCTCCTAGCCATTTCCAGTTAACCTCAACACCTGGCTTTGCTATCATGTTGAAAACCGGAAATGCTAACAATTTTTCTCTGGGCCCATCCCCAATTGGAAGGATGTTCTACCACCGAGCTACATGCCCTTTTCATGATGGGTATGCTGACTGGTTCTATCTAAAATATGTGGATCGTCATCTTAAACTCTCCCCCACAGATGACACTTTGGGGCAAGCATCCTAGGCACGACCAATCAATCTCAACACTTGGCTCTGAGACCATGTTGAAAATTGGACAAGCTAGGAGTCAAACCCAGGTTCTATCTCTGGCTGCTCTATCACTGAGCTACCCTTTCATGACGAGCACCTTTATGAGTTCTATATCAAGATTTGGATTGATATTTCCAGTGCACCACTTCATGCCACTTTGGCTAAGGTCTTGTTGTCACCACTGATAAATCTCAACATACCTTCCTTCAAGCTACACATTGGCTTAATCCTCCTAGCCACTAACATCCCATCTCAACACCTGGCCACTAACAGCCCATCTCAACACCTGGCTCTGATATCATGTTGCAAATTGGACAAGCTAGGAATCAAACCCTCAGGCTTGGGCTACTTTATCGCTGAGCTAAGTGCCCTTTTTGTGACTAGTTCAGTATCAAGGAGAGGATTGATTTCTCTAATTCTCTCCTTCAAGCGACAATTTGGCTGAAGCCTCCTAGCCAACACAACCAAAGTTGATAGAATGTGGTTGCCTTTAGATTTGAATGGTTTCAGAAGCACCTACATCTTTGAATAAATTAGACACAATTATCTGCCAAAGTTAATTTATATATGGTTTATAATGGTAAGGGCACTTGTTAACCTTCTTTTAAGATAAACTTTTAAAAACTGTATTACCATATCTCACTTTCTTTCATGTCTGACCAAATTACAGTAAAATCAGCCCAAGCAGATTAATTTTTAAGTAAGTGCAAAGAATTTGTTTAAACTTTAAAGTACCTCGGGATATTTTTTAAGAGGATGGAGATTTGCAGGTTAGTCAATCTTGACCTTAATCTTAACATTAGGTATTAAGGGAATACGATGGGAGATGGACAATTTAAGATGAACAAATCTGCTTTCACTCACAATGTGGCCTAGGCCGATTAATTAAGATGCATTATGGATGGATCTTTGATCTTTCCCAGTTTTGTTAAGTCAAGTCAACTAACATTGATTTGGTTCAGAAATTTGTGTGCATTTGAAGTAATTTTTCACATAGTTCAAGATAATTTATTTGTAATTGCTTTAAGATACGCTGTTGAAACTATCTTATTTTGGTTTATTAAAATTTAAAACCTATGATCCATGTAAAATGGGCATTAGTAGTGTTACTTTTCCATAACAACATCTCTTAGAAAGGTACATGCCATGCTGCAGAAACAAGTATTGAGATTGATGGTGGGTGGCTAAGGAGGCTTGAGCCAAAATGTGGCTTAAGGGGGTTAATGGAAGTAGCGATCCGCATCTTTTAGATCGAACTGGTAAGGTTTCCAATCATGTAAAGGGTATTTAGCTCGGTACTGTCTTTCCAAGTCTGAGTTGACTGCCAGCTCAATTATGTCATATGTCAGTCTCTCTAGGAGAAAAGATAGACTACATAGTATTGGCACAAAAGGGTTTAAATTTAAGCCAACATTTGATTCTGTGGTCGATTGACATCTGTACTTAACTATATTGAAGGGCATGTATCAGACACTGACATCAAAAGAGACTAAAGAATGGTGGGTGATCAATTGTATTAGTTTTGTTCTTAGCTACTATGACCATGTTCAAAAAACATCTTAAAGTTCAAGACTGAGTTTATATATCATTCTCCTTGGCAATCATTTTTCTTAGGGTCTCCTACTTTGTTGCACCCTAAGTTGCAAGAAATGCCTTGGAGGGCCTCGATTCAAGCCCTAAAACTTTACAATACTCTGAAATGCATACCAACTGCCTTTGAAATTCCAGGAAACATTTCAGATGGTATTTCACAATTTTGAAATGCCAAGTCGTATTTCATTGGAGTTTCCACACAAAATGGGTGTGATTTCGCATGTTTTGATTGCATTTTGACTAGAGAGTTGACCATGGGGACTCAGCCAAGTGCTTTTATCTAACATTAACCCTAGTTTCACATTGAAGAAACTTTTAGAAAACCCTCACAGACTATCTTTGTTCTAAATAAACGATTTGACTCTCATTCTTTTTCATACTTGCTTCAACAACATTTGAACAAAGGGGTTTCCTGCCAAGGAAAAGCAATTTCCTTGTGTTTTGGAGCATTTTGATTTGTGTTTGCTGTAGTTGTAGTGATTGTGGGAAGCAAGAGGGTTGTGCCAAGGTTCATTTCCTCACACTTTCTTCAACAAAATTTGAGAAAAAGTGTTTCATGCAGCTACAGGAAACATTTTCTATGTTTTGGGCATTGAGATTATTGTTCTGGGCTTCTTTAAATTTTCTTGCTTAATTGTTTCTTTATATATATATATATATATACCATTTTTTCCCATTTCCAAATTTTGGGGGGTCACATTTCTGGTTTGTACCCTTTTCTCGTACCATTCGAGCAAACGAGGATGTTGGAGGTTGATTGGATGAGCGTAGTAGATCAATGGGCACATGCTTCAACTGATTCTTATATCACTGAATTTGCTATTGACATTTATGCATCTCATGGTCTTGCATGTGACGTCATTTTGACGGCTGACCAAATATTGAAGTTTGTTTGTGAAGAGCTTACCCATGGATATCAAGATGTTGGTTGAATAGAGAGTTCAAAGAATCCCCATTGGTGATTGTTGTCCCCTTAGATGTTCCCTTTGGGAAAGGAACGATGCCAAGACAGCCACAGTCCACTTTAGGTTCCAAGCTGGCTCTTGGACCAAAGGGAGTCAACCCTTGATCATCTTTAGAAGGCATTGTCCATTGTCAGCTCAGCAATGTCCTCATATCTTCAGGTTCAGCCTGAATAATTTTTCCAAATTTAGAGAGGTATAAAGCATATTGGAAAGAGTTTGGTCAGAAAATCAGCACAGACAAAATTGTAGGAAATCAATCAACCATTTCAGTGGGCACTTTCTCCCACTCTTTGTGACATAGAGATTTGTCTGGTGAATATAGAAGACAAAAAGAAGACCTGAGTGAATCAACATCTTCCGAGAGTCATAAAAGATACTAATTCTCATGAATGCAAATTAGAAAGAAAGTAATCCTCGATATATAAGATGAGTCAAAGAAATTAAATCACATCCAATGTATATTTTATAACAGAAATTGCAAATGAAGCATGAAGATGCCTGAAGCTTATTACAACGGAGCAACAAAATCTAAAACTCTGAGTACAATAAACTCCCAGAGTCCCAACGATCCAAAATATCTCAAAACCACGGGAAATGGCAGTGGGCAGTGTTACCATGGTCCTCCACCATTCTTGGGCCAAAGTATCTCAAAAATTAAAATCACAATAAATGGAAGTGGGAGAGTTACCACAGTCCACCATTCCTAGACCTGAGTCTATTAAAATCCTGGGATTAAAAACATATGGGTGTGAAACAAGGAGAGAAGAGTTTACAGAAGGAGCAAAACAAGATAGGAGAAGCATTGGCCATGCAGCTGAGTGGTGAATCCTCTGGTCCTGGCTTCTCAATCCTCAGAGAAGAATGTGTATCTCTGATTTATTCCTACTCCTTTACTTCCCTTGATTTGCAAAAAATTGGCGATCCTTTGTTTTGAGGAAGAGCCCTTCCGATGTCCATTTATGACTCTCCCAGACATTACTATCTCCATTATGTTGTATTCTTTCAAATAGATTTTATCAAAATAGATCTGAAAATATCTCAATGGATATAATATATATCAAAAATTTATGCCCATGGGATATCATGTATATGTAAACTTTTTTAGGGATCTGTCTATCTCTTTTATAAGCCACTCAATGCCCTATTCATAGGGTATCATCTTGCAGCATCACATAATGGTGAATTGAACTATTTTAAACAGATAAATACCCTCCAGCAAAGTAATAGATTGTAATGACTTGCTTATCAGCCTGAATGAGCAATCAAAGGACCCCAGAAGAAGTTTGATCTCATTGAAGCCATGCTGGCCCTAAATCTATAAAATGCTATGTCATGCAATTTAGATCATGTGGCAGATATTATTCCCACATTCCTAGAGATAGAGAAGCACACATGGAGCTAATTTGCTGTGCATCAACCAAAATATAGTGGACCCAATTTGAGATGAGTTCAAAAATTGTTATGCATTTGATATTTACCGACTGTCCACTACATCTCCATTTGTAACATTCATCTATGTGCATTTTTATCTTCATGCAGGTGTTCACAGGATAAATTGTTCTCAAGTTGCACTTAACAAAATTGCTCAAATTTTTCACATTAAACTCCCCAATGATTAATGATTCCCCAGATCAAGTTGTGGGCCTTTTGGGAAGCTTCTTCCTTGTGAAAGAATGCAGTGTTTTGGTCACCTTCTTGTAGCCAAATCACCCTACTTTTCATATGCCTATGAGCCCCTTCCCAAAGCCAAATGTGTGCTCTATTCCTTTTCCAATGCAGAGATTTTCTCTGTCTCGTCTAGAGTAGGATTGCTGCTGCATGCCTTTCATGCAAGTTGAAGAGATGTTGTTCTGTTGGTTGTAGCTTAGCCTCTGATTCCTTGAGATTCTCCTGGCTTCATGTTTTTGAAATTCTCTTAACAGTGAGCAAGTTATTTTGGAGTTATTTCAATGGTTAACATGACATAAGATATATCATGTAAAAATATGTGTAGCAAATGGAAGGGTGGAACCCTATATTTGGTTCTTATAATTATGTGAATTTTTGTATTCTGCTTATATTCTCTCTGCTAAATTTGCAGGGCATCCTTAAGAGGTATTCAGTTTTCAAGAGCTTTCAAATCAATAAACATGTTAAAAGAAGAGCCCATTTATCCTTCATCAATTGCATCTGAAAAACTTTGCAGAGAAGCAATTGAAAAATCTACTTGTGCAATTGTTGATAGTGAAATGAAGAATGAAATCAAAGACGACATATCCATGATTCAGAGTAGTGATAAATATGAGGTTAGTACCTTTCGGAATAATTTATTTCTGTGAGTCTATACTGCTTTCAGTGTTCCCTAAATATGTTTATGTACCTGTGTTCAGGACATGAAGATACCCTCTCCAGAAGTTCGACAAGGATCAAGTGAAGTTGTCATTGAAGACAGTTTGGTGGACTTGAAGGATGATGATAGCTTGGCAAAGTTGACAGTGGCAGAATTGTGTGCAATGATGAGGTAAATATCTGGTTCCAACATAATTGTTTCTTTCTAAGGCTCCCTCTAGGGATTGCCCATTTATGTATTGTGATCTACTAGACAGCTTTTGTGAGTATAGGTGCACTGTTGCTACTGTAGTACACTCGTTTGATTATATTATCTGGGAAAATTTGATTAAAATTGCCACTTTTATGTTCACACCTATGTTAATGTTGAAATTCTTTCAAATACAATTTCAGCACCATTGCAGTTTTGTTTTGATATATTATCATAAATGGTGCATGTGAGGATAATGGACTTGGAAGCATTTGAAGTACAAACGTTTCTGTGATATTTTCATATAACATGCCATGCTAATTTCTTTGGTTTGATATTTAGAAGAAATGGAATTTAGTCCACTGGCCGTAAACGGGATCTTATTTTGGCACTGAAGAAAATTTCAAGAAAGGAGAGTGCAGGTAGACTCTCATTGCCAAGAAAAGATGGTCGTTATTTATTGGAAATGCATCTTACGTTACACTAAAATCATCAAATTTACATTAAATGATACATTAGAGAGCGAAGCTCCATCTTATGATGCCATTGTTCAACAGAAGCAAAGAGAATCAACATATCATCTTTAGTTTCAACCTCCAAATAGTGTGCAACTGTGTTAAAAATATCATCCTAGCTTGTGATCTGTGCTGCTTGATGAGACTTAAAGCCTGAAACATAAAATCTATCGAGACTTCTAAATAAACTAGTCCTGTGCCTCCCCTCAAATAAAAAAGCAAGGCCTGTAAGAGAGATAGTATCCCAATAACCTTAGCCATGGATATCCTTCCCATTATAGTATACCCATAAAATGCATTGAATGTTCTGCTACAATCCAATCTTGAAAATCTTAAGCTATATTGCAAGTCCAAAAAAGAGATTTCATTTGTGTCCTCTCTTACAAACAATACTTAAACATATATAACAATACCGTTGAGTGTAGCTTTGCTTTGACTGCCAGGTTCTGGTGGATGGCAGTCAACTTAATACTTGGGATTTAAAGCAACTCTGGTTTTCTTAAATGCGATGGCTTCTCTTGAACATCTATCTTCTATTTATATCAACCTCCATTTTTTTAATCAATCTATTGGTGATTTGGAGTTTTTGTCTGATTGTCTCAAACAAATATTTCGACAACTTCTATATAGGACCAGTACTGTTAAATTGTACCTTGATTAGCTTGTGTTCTAGGATTACTCTGTAAATTTCTAGAAACACTTTAGTGTAAGAGGATAGGAAGTGTATAATCTATGCAATGACCCTAATGGGGGTATATAAAGGTTCAAATGTATATTTAAATAGTGGGTCAGCCGGTTAGTTAGCTTATAAGGTAAATGAGTGAGAACATGGACATATAAGTGGTCAGTAGAACCATTATTACACATTGACTTATGATTAAAGAATTGGGATGTATTTGGATTATTTGGAATACTTCTAATATCTAAGGAATTATTGTTGTGTATCTCATCATAATAATATTCTGGGGAGTTGTGCCCCATGTTGGTATTGAGTGTAGTATGTACATTGTATGTATGCAGGTTTATCATGCCTTTTTGTGAGTTATAATCAGTACAAGTGGTATCAAAGCTGACTATTATTGGTTAAGCACCTCCAATCCGAGTGATACTTAAACTCTTGGAAATAAGTATAGAAATTATCTAACTCAGTACACAGATTCTGCACTCTGTTAGCTGTTTCTACAGGAAACCAAAATGGTTTGAAATAAATGTTACTCAAAACAACGATTATAAATTATGCTAGAATCTATGATCACATACCATTAGAGAATATAATGATAAACCAATTAGGTCACTGTCAACACCTGCCACTTCTTTTATAAATTTTGAACATGAAAAAATCTGCAACAGGGAAATACCCCTAAATTGCTAGCTAATAGACTCGAGACTTAATTAATGAATGCGTGCCTNACCCCTGCCACTTCTTTTATAAATTTTGAACATGAAAAAATCTGCAACAGGGAAATACCCCTAAATTGCTAGCTAATAGACTCGAGACTTAATTAATGAATGCGTGCCTTTGTTCTCTCTCTTACAAATTTGAGAAGGGTTTATTAGGGTTTATAAAATAGGTTTCTATGTGACTCAAAATAGAAATAGAATTTGCTTGATCATAAGTCAGCCTCATAAATAGAATTTGCTAAAAACTAAACCCAAACTGAATCTTTAACTGGTAGGTGCGTGCATGCATGCATGCCTCTAATATTAATTGGTGGTGGCACATGTTAAGATTTTAATCATTTCATCATAAAACATCAATGCATCTTGCATTCTACCTTCCTTAGTGGCCAAAACCTCCTTCGGAATTTCTTCATCTGTATTAGCTGTCAGCATGGAAGTTGTATCAATGTCATCATCATTGACTGACCTATCAAGTTTCACAGTACAACTTGAAATACCAGAAGCTGGATTCTTTAATTCCAATTCCCTTAATATAGTTGCTGCTTCCTGTATCTTTCCTTCATGGTAAAGCCTTTTGATGAAATCAACAAACGAGATATCAAGCTATGGCCCAACAAAAAATTATCAGTTCCCACAGAATTCAATCTTCTAAAATATTCATAGTATAATCTACTGTCAGTATTGATGCCAAGAAGTAAATCCCTCTCAAGCAGTTCTTCTACAAGTTTACTTGCTTCTTCCATCCTTATGCCAAAGTCTAATACTATATTACCTAATAAACTGGTTTAAAAGTAAAATGCATTGAAAATGCATATTCAAGTAGCTAGATTATATGTGAACCAGGCTAAATTAGCCTCCCTCCAATGACTCATAACTTGGTTGACATCAATGTGATATTGAATTGGAGAACTTAGACCATCGAACCTTGCCAAAGTTGTTTGCTGCACTGTATCCATGTACAACTCCTTTGAAGCTTAAGATTCGGCTACGGAACTGACTCCCTTAGGTGAATTCCAGGATTATGCTGAGGTGCAACATTGATTCTTTTGCCAGATTTTCAAGCGTATTACCTTGCTTCTCACCCCTGGATTTGAGGCGATCTTGTCTTTGATCCTCAAGTTTGGTGTGGGTACTAATGTGTTTGATGGTCTGTTTCATTCTATCTACCTGGATCTTCATCCTGCACAGAATCTTCTTTATGTTTGCAATTTCACTTAAAGCCATGCTCGTCTGACCCACAATTCGTAGGTTTGGCCATGTCAGCCTTAATCTCCAAATTCCTTGACTTATCTGGTTGCTTGAAATTTAGATTGGATGAATGTGTGCCATTTGGTTTACAAATTCTTAGAACCCTATTGAATTTTGTTGATACAGGTTATCATTTCATGCAGAAAGGTTGGCACCAGTATTGAAGACCTTGCAGAAAAGTATCCTGACATGATAATAAAGGTAACTTTTCTTTAATGGTAAATTGCCTTGGCATAATATGAATACTATTGTGGTTTGATTGGGAAATTAATGTTCTGTTAATATTGTTTAACTTTTACAGTTTGACACTTGTATATCTAAGGTTCTGCAGCTTGTTATTGTGTCAGGAGTCATAGAAAAACCAAAGGAAAATCTAATAGTAAAAATCTTTAGTGGCACTGTCCATAGAAAAATGCAGTGGATTATACTATCTCCTTGTTCTTTTTAAGGTTCTTCATATAGAGTTTTAAAACTTTTCGAAATCTACAGCGTTACTTAATTTCTGCCAATTGGTTCGTCCAATTTTGTTATCTAATTTCTACTGAGTGTTGTGGATGTAATACACTTGGTAATACTTAATTGCTAGTTGGCTCAAATTAACTGTTCTATCTACTTGTTGATTTTAGTTATGGCTACCTTAGGTATACTTGGGTTTTATATAAAGTTTAAACTATTGGAGACAGGAGATGATTCGAAGAATGAAGTCGCTTAATATAGGTGCTCATATTACTCTTGGAAGAGCTATATATTTGATACATGACTTAATTGAGCATATAAAAACTCGAAGCAAGTCTTTGTCATCCAAATCATATATATATTTCTTGCACACATACATTTGGTCAAAGCTATTAATCATTTGTCATTTTATCTCACGATTGTTACTTCAGGCATAGCTTACTGATATTTGTTTCTGGGCACTTTGTTAGCAACATTCGCTTTATTGTAGTAATTTCACAATTTATACAAACATCAAGGTGTGTCTCTAGTAATTTGGAATTTGTATTTTTTTTTTAAACACTTATAGTCGTCGGTTAAGCGACGACCTGTAGGTGATTTGTTTTAAAAAAAAATTCAATCATGTCGCTTAACTGACGTTTAAGTTTTTATAATCCGTCAGATAGCCGTCAGTTAAGCGACGGCCTGTAGGTATTTAAAAAAAAAAAATTCAATACCGTCGCTTAACCAACGTTTAAGTTTTCATAATCCGTCGGATAGCCGTCGGTTAAGCAATGGCCTGTAGGTGATTTAAAAAAAAAAAATTCAATACCGTCGCTTAACCGACGTTTAAGTTTTCATAATCCGTCGGATAGCCGTCGGTTAAGCGACGCGTGTTTAAAGTTTAATATGAATTAGATGTCGGATAACCGACGATTTACATTTAACCGATGGTAAACTTGGCTGTTGCTTCACTGACAGATTGGAAAGATGTTGGATAACCAATGAAAATCCACCGACGCTTAAAAAAAATCATAGTGTCGTACATGCGATAGGGAAGTGTCGAAAATCTGACAATACGGCCATTGGATTTTTGGTCGAAATGTAGTTGTGCTATATCCTATAGTTTGGATTCTTTATTGACTATTTTGGGTTGTTTTGTACTAATATGGTTGTCATGTAGGGTCCAGTTTTTGTACACTCTCTTCGAGGTTTCGATCCGTTCATTCCTATCACAGGGATAATGTCTGAACTGGCATATAGGTTAGGATTTCATATCCGCCTGCATTTTGCATGACCTTAGGACTATTTCATTTTAACCTTAGGTATGAACCCATTCCATGGTATCATAGAACCTTCATGTTGTTGTTAGAAGTGGTACTATGTGAATGGTAGAGCTTTCCTATACATGGGTGTCCTAGTTAGCTCTTTTTTTCATTTGGTACCCATGCTATGAGTCCTCTCTTAGGTCCAGGAGTCCCTTTTAGTCCCGCCATGTCCTTGAGCAAGAGCTTCATACTCCTCTTGAACTTTATTTTGGTCATTCCCCCAGGACTCCCTTGTATATGTCAAGTTGCAATTGCATTATCATGAGTTTTCCTTGTCTTATTGAGCCTTATGCTGGCTTCCTGACTTTGAGTATCAGCCATATAGACCGAGCTTGTCTCATGTCTATCCAAGAAAATCCTTTTTACATATATTTTGCAACTTGATTCTCCATTTTTTAATGGGAGGGGACTTTCCCCTGAGTGTCGTTATCCTGCACATGTTTCCTTGCATTGAGCATAGGTATGTTCCGTTGCTGGGAACTAGTTTGTTTGTCTCCTGACATTCATCTCCTCCTAGATTTGTAACTATAAAGCACTTTTATTCTTTTTCAATATTTTCAAAATATCTGAAAAAGTCCCAAAAAATAAAAAAACCAAAAATACAGATAGGAAAATATGTTATCTTTGGCAGCAGCCACGTCGTGTCGCCTTCGAATAGAGCACTGTATATCACATCCATTGGTTGGGTTATTAGTTTGACTTTAGGAGCTGTACTCATTACTCTGAGTTTATCTCCATCGACTAGTTAAGCTTCCAGTCCCCATGGAGCCTCTGTTGATGCCTCCTATGTCACAGAGATGTCCCAGTTTTGCATATCGAGTCTATGCTACCTACATTCAATCACCATTTTCCTTTATGCTCTTATTCGAAGGAAGTTGAACACTGATTCGTCCATTGATTAGGTGTCTTGACTTTACATGTCATCCATTCTCGGTACTATTACCGTTTTGTGCACATCTTCTTCGAGTCCTTCCACATTATACAACGTTGCTGAGTACCTCATATTGGATGATGGGGGATGCCTTAATTCCCTCCTTCTAGCAGATTCCATCCCATCGACTTCAGATCATTTATTTTGGGATAGGAGTCTAGAGTCATTTGAGTTCCTTGAGACTTCCAGTCATTAGTGGTAGGTTCTCTCGCTGTCGACAGTTTTGGGAATACATCAATGTCCCCTAATCGATGGATTCTTCCAAGTGTTAGACCTCAACACATCTATTCACACTTGTTAGATTGAAATATGGTACCTTGATTCCCATTTTCATTATCAGTGGGTGATCTCGCGTTTGTTAACCGTATACATCAATGACCGACAATCAGACGATGGAATACAATGTTTAACCTCGACACCTTTATTCACATAGTAGGACATGTAATTGTAGTAGTTTATGAAGAAGACTTTCCATCTTGGTGGCATTTCACATATGCTACCTCCTTGATTGTGCCAGTGTTCATGATATTTCAGCTCTTGTGATTTGATTCCAGTCTATGTCATATATCTTCAGCCATTGTGGAGATCTTGATCCATTATATATCTTTAGATTCTATGGAGATCTTGATCCATTGTATATATTCATCATGAGGATTTTGATCTATTATATATTGTACGTGGTGATGACCACACATGTCACATTTGTATATCACTCCTATTCATAGCCATTGTACTCTTATGTATCGGAGACTGCTATATGTATTTGCAGTCATATGAAGAGATTGATTATTGTACTATACTGATGGATGGATGGTTCTTCCACTTGGTTCTTCATCATTCCACTTATGGGATGGATTTTTATAATGTATTTCGGCCATCATGTTACCCCTCTGACCTCACACATTAGGGGGCATCTGTTATAGCAGATTTTACCACACATGGTTGATCATATGTTTATGGCCTTCCCTGTCCCTCTGTAGACTCTTCAAACCCCATGGATTGATATTGTACCTTTGATATTTCCAAGTTCACCCCTAAAAACACATGTTTATTGATATACACAACTTTTAATCCTATACTCGCGTGTATACGCTGACATTGAACTCAAACCCATGTACATTGGGATGTGTGCAAAAGTCCAAATATTTTTGGATTTTTCCTTGATGTGTGTCTGAACCACTAGACTATTGGCCTTCCATATGCCTCGATATCGCTCGAATTTGACTCTCCATTACCCCTTTGGAGTACTATATAAGGAACCCCTTGGATACATTGAAGAGGAGGAATTGAAGAGCAACAAAACTATAGTCCATTGTTGCCATAACTTGCATATCCTTGAGTCTGCATCCCTTTGTCCCTTTGGAGCACTTTGTGTTCTTCCCAAGATTTCCTTTTTTGTGAGCTTGCTATTGAGAGATGGAGGATTGAGGTGGTGGAGGCTCGGGTGGAGGACTTAGTTTCTCCAGTTCGTAGATGTGCCGACAGAGGTTGTCACTTGTGTAATCTCTGATTTGATTAATAGAAATATCTTTTCCTGTCCAATAATGTGAATTTAAATGAATATTGAATCCATGGATGTGTTTAATTGCTTATACATTGTTGATTATATATGCTAGAGTATATCTAACACCATATTATATAGCATGCTTGTCTTGTTTGCTGTTGTTGATAGAAAATTGCTAACACAAGCAGTATTGGAAAAATATCAATGGGGATCTACTTCAACCGTCCATAATAAGGTATGATTTGATATCCTTTAGTGTTAGATGTTTGGTTTCTCTTGCATATTGGGAAGGGATTTATTTCTATTGTTTATATATCTATTGTGGTACACCCCAAGCCATAGGAAGTTTCTCTCCGTAACAGGTACATTGAACACTTCCTCCTCGCTTGACTCAACATTA
Source organism: Pseudotsuga menziesii (assembly GCA_001517045.1). Taxonomy (NCBI): domain Eukaryota; kingdom Viridiplantae; phylum Streptophyta; class Pinopsida; order Pinales; family Pinaceae; genus Pseudotsuga; species Pseudotsuga menziesii. The sequence continues at coordinate 164,042 of LPNX010435216.1, forward strand.
CAGAGTTTATGTTAAGCTCTTTTCTGACTCCTAAAAGAATGAAAAGATTGTTGAATTTTATAGGATCGACTAGTGTAGGAAAAATAATTTGTACAGTTGTAGATAGAACCGATCCATGGGTTCTCCCTTCACAAGCCGACCTTGATGTGCCCTTGTCAGCAGCATTAATAGCTTACCAAGCTTCGGTTGATGCTACTATTGATTCCCTTCTAACTCCTTCTGCCTTAGAGGAGCCATAGGAATCCTATGTACCTGCATGGTAAGTGAACTCAACCTATCGACAAGATTTCTTAGACATGGTTTTACCATTTGATGAAGCCATTTTGGAGGCAATAATAGGGCTGGATAAAGTATGTGAAGGCTTACATCACAAGTCCTATTTCCTACCAAAACTGAGTAGAATGAAAGTTCTGAGTTCCATGTTATCATGTAAAATGGCACTTCTCCGTTCAAGTATTGACACCCAATGTGTCGGAACACAAAAGGACAAATTGGATTGAAGTAGCCAAAACACTATAGACATGCATGGCTATTGATACAACATCACCTTACCAGCTGAATATATTTTTGTTTGTACATTAGGGTTGAATACACGACTATTTGCATAGAACCCCACGTATCATACGCGAGTATCTACATTGCAACTCACGTATGGATTGCACCTGTGGGTTTCCTTAAATACAGACACGTATCATACACAACTTGGCTATATCAATAGTTGCGTATGCCTTAATTTGAAGTTAAAAAATATAAACATGATTAGTCAATGATAGTTGATCCATTAATCATAACTATCTCAACTTCCTCAACCATCCTAACCATCAAAACCTCTCTCTTTCCTCATGTATAAATAGAGGGTAGGAGTTGAGGCTAATAAATCATAATTGATAGAGCAAAGTTATGATGGTGGTATGCCTTCAAACATCTTGGAGTAGCAGAACTCGATGTCTTCGGTTTGCAGAGGAGTCCTTGTTTCAAAAGTTGGGTTGTAATCCTATCTCATATGTTTATCAATAATAAAATAATAGTTATAAAATAATAAAATAATAAAATAATATTTGTTAATTTTGGAGGAAGAAAGACAAAAACTACTTTTTTGTTCATATTTTCAACATATCTCCTTGTGTTATTACTCACATTTCGAGCAAGAGGGATCGTTGAATGCAGAATTTAACTATGCATCCAATGAGTGCCCACACTGCATACTTTTGACGGACCCCGCTACCCCAAAAACAAGAAATAACTGAAAAATGTGATGATGTCATCATCACGTTTTTCAATTATTTCTTGTTTTTGGGGTAGCGGGGTCTATCAAAAGTATGCAGTGTGGGAACTTGTTGGATGCATAATTAAATTATGCATCCAATGATCCCTCCCTCTCCAAATTAGAGTAAAAATGCACGGAGATATGTTGAAAATATGAACAAAAAAGTAGTTTTTTTATGACAAATATGTCAATTCAACCATTATAATTGACTCATTTTATTGAAATTATATTGGTTCTTGAATTCCAAATCACAAGATTTTATTTTTGGAACTTTTTCTTATAAGGCCCATTTAGACCCCAAATTTCCTCTTATGCTTACTCAAGTTTGCATTTAGTTGCATTATAATTTTTGAGTTTTTGAATTTTTTTTAAAGAAAAGACAAATTTTTTTTTATATTTTTTGCACTAGGTTGCATCTAGTGTTATTTTCATTATTTTTCAAGAAAAAAAAATAAATTCTTGTAGTTTCTCATGCTTTATTTTAGAAATCCATTCACTTTCATTTTACAAGAAAAGAAAAGAAAAAGTTGGCATTGTTGTTGCATTTTGCTTTGAAAATCTAGTTTTTACATCATTTGTGCTTTCTTTTTCTTAGTCTATAACCCCATACAGTTTCATCCAGCTACCTCTGACTAAAACCAACCAATTAAAAAGAAAGATTAATTAAAATCTTACTATTAAATTCCTTTTTTCTAGGCTCATACATCAACTAGTTCAGGATAGGCTTGTCGACTACATAGTTTTAACTGTCCATAAGTATTTGATTTCAAACGTAGTTGGCCTTTCACTAGGTAAATCCTCCTTTACAAGACCATTTGCAAATATCCTCTCACACAGGAGTTAAGCACAAGGCTGCATGAGGACCTGGTTGAGGAGATAACCCTTTGATTCCTTATGCAAGCATAGATCAATATTTTTATGCGTTTGGGGATCTTATCAATACCACCTCTTGGATCCCATGCAGTGCCGGTGTTGATAGGGTTTCGGTCTTTACTGCCTTTCCCATGCATAAGGATCAGGCTTGTGGATGTTCCACTAGACTCTTAGTGTAGTTGCGGTAGCCTTTAGTCTCTTGACACTAGGGATCATACACAAGTGATACTAGAAGGCTATTTCTGGTATACCTTGAATGAACTTGGAAGGTAAACTTGGTAGAAAGTGTGGGAGGGAGGTTGGGTGATTCTAGTGCTTATGCCCAAGAACATCTTCACTGGATTCCATGTAACCATCTATCAGTTCTTCATTGGTTGGACCTAGGCCCTAATCATCCCAGGATTTCCTTTGGAAGGCATATCTTATACTTGTTGTGTCTGTGTGGATTTAGGAAATTTTTAGTGAGTGTTGTTTGGTTAGAATTTAGGTGTGCGTGTCTCAAATTTTTAGTTGTGGAGGACCAACCTCTCTATAGGTCAAGATGGTTGCAAAACATTCTTCCATCTGATACAGTGGAGCCTCCACCACCCCCTCAAAGGAGGAGACTAGATACTGACGGTTCATTTGAACCAGTAGGAGTTAGCAAAGTTCTAGGTGAACCAGAACTTAGGAATACCCAAGAAGATACAACTAAAGTAGAGATTGAAGACTTGCAGGATGATGAGTTTGCAAGGAATTTTAACCCACCTCTAACTGACTTAAATGATCCTATGATCATCCAAGTTCTTCCTTTTGGTCCACCTGTTATTGGTGTTCCTGTGAGCAAAGTTATGGCTAGCTCTAGAAAGGATATTTCTACTCCCACTTCATCCATGTTGGCCGGAGGAGTGCCACCTCCCTCAATTTGTAAGTTTAAAGACCAAGTGCATCTAATGCACCTTTGTCACCAAGTAGTCAAGTGGTCCAAACACCGGCTTCCTCCAATGTAGTAGATCCTTCTAGTGGGGTAGTCACTAGGATTCCTAGTGCACCTTTTGCTTCCCCCTCCTTCATGCATACTTCTCAGAGTGGTCCTAGTGGATCCTCCTTTTTTGTTCATGGTTTCCCATGGAATGGGGTGCACATTTCCCCATCCACTCCTTATGTAGGTTGTTATCAGGAATATTGTACCTTCTGCACACAGAAGCTGTTCCTTTGGTTTGAATGGTTCAGATCCAGAACAAATGAGTGAACGACAGAGGATGAAGACCTTCCCTAAATACTATAGACACCTGGAATACTGCTTCAATTGTGAACCTGCAAACATATCAAACATACAAGCACATCAAAGCTACCAGAAAATCATGTACTTATCCATGTTAGTGACTAAGGAATCTAACAACATGTACATGTGAAATCAAAACAATAGTAATGTGGGACGGAAATCAGCTTTGCATTAATAATGTATGGAGAAGCTTACAACCGTTGCCTTAGTGTTGATAAAACCCTCCATGAGACAAACACTTCATCCCCATAAGCTCCAACTTTGCTCTCTATACTCTCCAATGATTTGGACTAGTTAGTCAATCCAACAGCATAACAATACCTCTATAGTTCTCCCCCTCAACTATGGATGTGAGCTTGTATTTATAAGGCTCAATGGATAGGAATAGTTGAGAGAATTGTGTGTGAGGTGGCTCCAATTTCCTACCATGGGGGATATCGAGCTCAAACTAACCCATAATGATAGGGATAAGGGAGGACAAGAGGCTCAAGTTCTAGAAGCCTCGAGAAACTTCTCTTTTTCCCATTTTACCCAGGGTATCGCTTTTCTTCCCTTATGAAAAAGCGGTTTATATGAGAACCGCTTTTAGACCAAAGAACATAGGTGGTGGCACCACTTCTCTAAAATAGGATACAGACGGTGTTGAGCATGTGACATCTCATCAGACATAGGGAAAGCGCAGTGCTAGGTTTTTTCAAGTAGAATTGACAAACAGAGTAAGTTTCCACTCTAAGTGTTGGGATTAAGGGAAAACATGGAAGTTAAGGGTCTTATCACATGATGGTGATAGGATTTAGGTATAACAAAATGCCCCCCAAAGCATGAGACTTAGAGGGATACGATAAGCAAGAGCTTTGAGAGAACAAGTTATCAATTCGAGGTGAAAATGTCAGCTCGGTCAGAGAATGTCATACAGTAGGCATCTATAGCACATCAATACTTTTGAATAATAGACAAATATAACCAACTCATGGTTGTGGACCAATACAAGGCAGATCCATGAGAGGAATAAACAAGCATGGCTACTCGAATACATCGTAGATCCATGTGATAGAGGACTCAAACTTGGACATATCTACTGGACATACAATGTATATCTATGTCATACAGACACAAATTTGACCATAGCCATGACCATACAAATGTGGATCCATGCTAGATATACAAAACTCCATCGCAACCTGGGAAAAGCAATGAGTGCTAAACAAATACCCAGTGTCTTCATCTCGTCTTCCACAAAGTACGATTCTATCCATGTGATTACAATGATTTGAAGTTGAACACGGTATAAACCACTTGATTACTGGCCAATGATGTGAACCGTTAACAAGTGCAAGGAATATCACCATTGATGTCAATGATTCCCAAGGTACCCTAGTACAATCTACTAAGAGTGAATAGATGTCCTAATGTTGAACACCCAGTTGATTCTATCGATCAAAGGTCAATGATGTGAACCTATGTCGAGAGTGAGAGAATTTGTCATTAAGGAATATAGATCTCAAGGTACTAAGTTTTGTTTCTAAGACTATTTCCCGGATGATAATCTCATGTCGACGGGAATAGTCTCGTCGAAGGAGGGCCATGATGAGTCCCACATCGATGACACGAAACTCGGAACATAGTTTTGGAATGATGTGAATGTAGTAACCATAAGACAAACTCAAAAGTATTGACACAGAGACTGTTTTGACTGCAGAGGTAAAACTTCTTCAACTTCCCTTTGAACATCGAGCGGCACGACAAAAGACTTAGCAACATGACTAAACTAGACAAGCACACAGTGTGATGGTGGACAATGCATTCTTTTAAAAGACTCAAAGGAGTGGCATGACTCATGAAAGTGGATCGTCATGGAGATCAGCTGAGGACCTAATTGACTGAAACGATATGCAGACAAGTGCCATGTTCAAAGGGAACGACAAACTACTACCATTTATTTTCAAAATGATTTCCATCCTGTTTTCCCCATCATGATTGATGAGTGCCTATTTTCAGTTTTACGAGTTCAAAGAGGGTAACAAACACTCGTTACAGCTCATCCAAAGACAAGTCCAAACTCATATGTTTTACGAACTTGAGAGAGTAGGGGTTCATTCCCAAAAGAGGGTCTCTCAATGTTTAATTTAATGAGTCCAATGAAAGAAAACTCAGTATTGTTCATGTTTGGAGAGTCTGAATGACCATGGAAGAAGACTCCAAAGGGTCCTTTTTCATATGATTTAGTCTCTAAGGCCCAAAAAAGTGTAAAATAATACCTTAGAGAACTCTTCTAGTCATGATTGGCTGGAGTGTTCCTTTCTCGTAAATAGTCCATCCGAATCGAAAAAGAGATAACCTACCGTTGGAGAGATGACTCTTCAAATGCTTTAACGAGTGTGAAGAAGACAATATCACTCGACAATATTTTCGTATTTAAGGAGCTTGAAAAGAGTTTAAAGAAGACTCCATTAGGTCTCTTTTCATGATGAGATATTTTACGAGCCTGAAAAGAATCAGAAACATACTCGAACCTTTGATGCTAAGTTTCGAGAGCATTACCAAAGTGTCGCAATAAATTATCAAAGACTTTTTCCATTTTATGGAAGTACGAAAAAGTCAAAAATGAACTCCCAAAACTTTACTTCTACTGCTCTTCTATCCTGCAACGACTCAAAAAAAGTGTTAAATGCCCCAATAACTTACATTAAAGGATTAGGACTGATAGATTTTGAGTAATAAACGATTTTAAAACAAAACTATAGCATTTCAAACCCAAAAATGTATATAAAAGTCATGTAAATAGTAAAAAATAAAAACATTTTACTATTTACCCATAGTGGAGAGCCTTTGGAGCATTTTCTTGGCCAGATTTTCAGTCGCTGATATCAGGAGCATCCATCGTCAGATTCGCACACTGTTAGTTCCGAGTAACAGCTTAGACCCTACTCTTTCATTTTATGCCTTCAATTTTGATTTTTAATGGTGTTTTGGGCTTATATGGAAAGCCCTAAAATCATGGGAGTGGGCACCGCTCTTCTCCCTTACAGGATAAGTGGTACCTCTCTAGAACCACGCTGAAAACATAGCACACAGGTGGTGCCACCACCTGTCCTCAATAGGACACAGGTGGTGCCGGACATGGAGAAATAAAAATGGTTGCACAAGAAAAACTAGCTCATTTTTATTGATTTGGATGATTAAGAATGCTTCTAACAAGTCTTGTGATGGTTTTTCACAGGTTCTTGTTGATAAAAAATGGTCATATGGAAAGAGAGACAACATGATAATGACAAATCCTTCATCGAACAAAATGTGAGTTTCATAGCCGCATTGAGAGACTATGGAGTCTTAAATTTCTTTCGCACACCCAGTATGGTGTCGCATGAGCGACTACTAGAGCATATACTCCAGATGTGGAAACTGGAGAAACAATATTTCGAGGTTGGTGCTCACATTTTGACAGATGAGGTAGAGGAAATCTACTTCCTAAATGGCCTTTCGAGATGGAGTGCTCCCATCTCGCTGACCGGTTCCCAAGGAGGGAACATTACTACTCAGGAGTTGATAGACCGTCACTGCATTCCTGGGACCAAGACATCGGGCAAGAAAATTCCCATAAAAGTAGTGAGGGATGGCCCTCTATAGACTATGTTGTTTACCATGTAGAGAGTGGTAGGAAGCCAAGGAGTACACCAGGCGTCTAGAGTGCATATGCTCTATGCCATAGAGGCCATGGCGCCTACAGTAATTAACTGGGTGGAAGCTCTACTTCCGATCTTCAAGGATCAGCTGACCAAGTGTTGGAAAGGGGAGCTGAAGCAATTTGGTTTCGATTCCATTCTAGTCTGCTTCTTCTTTGAGCAGGTTCCACAGATGAGACCCTAGGTGGTCTTTACAAAGCTGAGGGCACAGGACCCTCGCACGCAAAGGTGGGTCCGGATTATGGCCCATACTGGAGCGGGCAGGGAGAAGGTAAAGTTCGGTGAATCGTTCTTTCGATGGTTAAGAGATCAACTCCTCATGGTGGAGGATTATGCATATGCAGGCATTGAATTCAGCGGTGACCCTGATCTACCGCTCCCACCTGGTGGATAGTGGGGTGACATCGGTAAAAAACAAAAGACCCTAAAATGGAAATAGTGTTTTTATGTTTTTTGATGTTTTATATTTTTTATGTTAAGTAACAAGACTTGAATGTTTTCATGCAGACGTCGGAGCAACAGGACCTAGGGGAGCCTTTCCATTGGATAGGTGATTCGGAGCCCATTTTGTACTGCAGGGTGATGATGTGACAGGGGAGTTAGAGGAAAACTTGGAGAGGTTGACTCTAGACATCCCCGATGCTTCTATTGATGACCTTCGATTGAGGTATTAGAGGCCTACAGTGGGAGTGTTGGGTCATTTTAGCAGACTGCTACGTAGAGTATCTCGGGTAGTGATCTGTTACCACAAGCATCATTAGACGATGAGTGCATGATGTATCCACTGACAGCTGATAGCTTCAGGATTTTGTATGTTGATTTTTTACCTGAAATCCTATTTGCTTCAGATGAGGTCTCGTGACCTATTTTTTGTAAAACATGTTCATATATATATATATACAGACTTTTACCTAGTGTTTATATGTCTCAAATGGTGAATGTATTTTACATGAGTTTTGAGTGTCTTTAATAGTTTATTTATAATGAACCAAGTTTTATTTTCATGTCATGAATGGGAAATATGCCAATCTAGGATGTAATTAGACAATGAGTCAACAACTACATTATGTTTCCTAGGGATATGCCTATAGGTGATAGTTTCAAATGACCGTTCTAACAAGCATACCCTCCAAAAGAGATGGAGAAGCACAGGATTCCTAATGGTATAAACATGGTTTAGATGACAAACCACTAGTTGTGAGTCCATCAAGACTACCGAGTTTTGAACATCTTGGGAGGCAGCTTCAGTCAGAAGACCTATGACTGCTCGATACTCAGTGATATTGTTGGTAGCGAGACCAATACAAACCGCTCCTGAACTAACCAAATTGTAAGCTAGGGAATAGAGAACCCAAGGAGTTGAGGAAAGATTCAAGGTGTGGTGACAAGCACCATCAGCGAAGCCATAGAAAGCCATCTGCTCTGCACAACCAAAACATGGTATAAACAGATACAGACACTAAACTCAAAACCATATTGAAAATACTTAAGCACACTGAAAGTCAAGTAATATACATATATACAAGATACTATCCAAGAGAGATCTAGGCATAATACCTCTTCAGGTACAAGCCATTGCGAGGTTGTCATAAAGGGATTTCATCGTAGTCTACGAGCTCGTATGCCCCTTTCTCTAAAACTTTAGAAATAACAAAAGGACCATACCACATGGATTCGAACTTTCCTTTCATATTTCTGATCATAAGTCAAAACTAGGTCACCCTCGTTAAAGGCACGAGGTTGGACAGACTTGTCATACTGCACCTTGACGCATTTCTTGTGTGCCTCATTAGCCAAGGAAGCATCTCTCCTAGTTTTGTCAAGGTTGCTCAAGTATAAAAATATCTCTTCCTCTATGGAGGTGTCTGGGAGAAGTTCGATGGAAAGTTTCAAGGATGGAATTTGACATTGAATTAGCAAGATAGCTTCGAGTCCATAGACAAGATGGAAAGGTGTGAAACCAGTAGATGTTTTCACCAAAGTCCTGTAGGCCCAAGGAGTGAAAAAAAGGATATGGTGCCAGTTGGATTTATGGTCTCCAACCATCCGACGAAGCATCATTTTAAAAACTTTGTTAATGGCCTTTACCTTACCATTAGCTTGCGGATAATAGGATGTAGAGTTTTCATGACGAAAACCTAGCTTGGCACTTTGTCACTCCATCATTTGATTATGGAAATGTGATCCGTGATCAGTAACTATGGACTGCGGGACTCTGAATCTGGCTATCACATGATTGAACAGGAAGAGAACGGAAGTCTTACCGTATTCCGCATATGTAGGCATGGCCTCATCCCACTTTGTAAAATAGTCAACGGCTACAATGATGTAACCATGCCCCCCAGCTGAGGTAGGCTTACAATGCATATAATCAATCCCCCATTTGGAAAATGGGCCAATGACAATAACGGGGTGCAGCAGAGCAGGATGAGTGCGCTTTTTCGGATAAAAATGTTGACAGGGTGGGCATTTCTTGACAACCTCGTGACAGTCTTTAAAGACTGAAGGCCAGAAATAGCCAACGCAAAGGATTTTCTGGGTTGTAGCCATCCCAGATAAATGACCACCACATGCTCTAGAGTGGAAATCATTCAACACTTGTTCAACTTCCTCATGGGTGAGGCATTGCCAGAGAATGGGCTCAATACCACATCTATACAATGTGTTATTCAAGATGAGGTAGTATTTTGCATGGTGATGGATACATCGGCGATTGTCATGGGATAGATTTGGCTGAAATATTTGTGTTTGGAGATAAATGAGCAAATCTCCATACCATGGGTCCGTAGTGCTTATCAGGAACAGGAATTCATCCAGAAATGAATCACTAGGCTCAGATTCCATTGAAGCATAGAGAAGATCACACATGAGCTCGACAAAGACCAAGGATTTCTTTGATGTGGCTTTGGAAAATTCCAGATTAAACTCTTGTAGTATAACTATTCATCAGGAGTACTTGCCCTCGAGCACCTGACGAGTCAGGATGTAATACATAGGGTTCTCGTCTACCAATATAGTGGTTGTGTGGAGAAAAATGTAGTGATGAAATTTTTGAATAGCAATGACCGTTGCTAATGCTAATTTCTCCACGTGTGAATATCGGGTTTCGGAATCCATAAGATTCTTACTAGCATAGTAGATCACATGCTCCTGACCATTGGAATTTTCTTGCACCAAAACCATAGTGATGGTAGTAGTGGAGGCAGAAATATATAAGAGAAAATGCTTTGAATAATCTGGGGGGTCTATCACGGGTGAATGAGTCAGAGCGTATTTGAGATTATCAAAGGCTCGTTGGGCTTGTTCATCCCAATAGAATGGAGTGTCTTTCTTAAGGAGACACGTATAACTGTGGGTTTTCTCTACAAAATTGCACACGAAACGACGGAGAAAGTTTTCCTTCCCTTGCAAACTTTGGAGTTCTAGAAGGTTGGTTGGGTTGGTAGAGCTAAAATAGCGGAAATTTTCAATGGGTCTATCTAGATGCCAACCTTATAAACCACAAGACCTAACAAGCGTCCTGTCTCAATGCAGAAAACAAATTTATGAGGATTGAGTTGTATATTATAATGATGACATCTCAGGAAAACGTCTCTAAGATGACCAGGGTGGTCCTCCCGTTGCTGTGAATGTGCAGGGAGGTCGTCAAGGTATAGTTAAGACAAATGGTAACTTCCTATATGCAAAGGTTCCCCATGGGAAAATGAATGTCATCTTGTGCTGATCAGTGGGTAAAATAGCAATCTGATTATAACATCAAAAGCCATCCATGAATGAGAAGATGACACTTCCAGCATAGTTGTCGATAATCTGGTCTATATGTGAAGTAAGAAAGTTGTCTTTGGGACAAGCTTTGTTCAAATCTCTAAAATTGATACATACTCTAATGGTGCCATGATTTTTATTGACAGGGATGATGTTCGATACTCATTCCATCAGGGGTACGGGATAAATAAACCCAGCTTTGAGAAGTTTCTCTATTTCAGCTTTAATAGTTGCAGCCTTCCGTGGATGGACTTACTGTGGACTTACCTTAGTTTTTTCCTCACAGGTTTAGCAGTGGAATAGGTTTTTATTTCATGGACCACAATGGATGGGTCTATCCCCAGAATTTCTTCATAAGACCAGGCAAAAATATCAGGGATTCTTTGAAAAGTGCCTTGTATGCTTCAGATTCTTTTGCCGAGCAGTTCTGCCCAACATGAATATGCTCAATGGTACCAGGCTTGGATGATATGTCAATCGGATTTGTTTGAGTAATGTTGCATAGGTTTCCTTCAGAATCTATGTCTTGCAACAATATAGGATTTTGAGGTGTATTGACAATATTAGTGGGAAATAGGGATGCAAAGTCATGGTCTACCAAACTATTGTTGGGGAGGAACGAGGATCTATGATGGTGATCGTCCCAGATAGGCTCATTCGTACTCATGATATCCATAATGGACTCTTCGGAAGGAAAATTCTCAGAGAGATAATCCAGAATAGGAAGATATGGGTCTAACCAATAGGGTAGGTGGTAAGGGTCTGAAGCCACCAGATGAAATTCATTAGTGTGGTCATCGAAAAGGGTTTGAATGATGTTGTACATTTCTTCATGTGAACTCAATGAGGTGGACTCAACAATTTTTTTGCCCTTTGGATCATAATCAAATGACGAAATCATATTTACTGTCACCATGTCTGTGTTAGGAGGAGTGGACGGAAAAATCCCCATAAGGGACGAATCCTTCAACATGCCTACCCCAATCAACTGGTAAGGAAGAGGGGACTGGACTAACATAGGGATGTTATTAGCCATAGAGGTAGTAACATCAGACGTATAGAAATTAAGCTGGTCAATGGTGACAATTCTCCCTAGATGTGGAAATTGGACAGTTCGAAATACCATCGAAGTGGCAGTAGTCATGGCATAAAACCAATTTCTTCCTAGAAGGAGGTTGTAATATAACGGGGTGTCTACTACTTCTACTTGAATAGAAACAATTTTGACCCCAAGCTCGACTAAAAGGGCTGATATGAGACCATGGGGATGGAAACCTTGTCCATCAAAGGCTTTCAGAGTCGTAGGTGATGTTACAAGCTCGGGAGAGCCAATAGATTTCCAACAAGATAGGGACAAAACCAAAGTTGAAGCTCCTTCGTCCAAGACAGTTCTAAAGACCTTCTTTCTAGCTACTTTCATGATGATTTGGAAAGTGAGTTTATGAGGTAGTCTAGACTTATAGTTCTCGACATTGAAATGAATCAAATTAGTATTGTCCGGGTCTAAAGCTCCTAACGCAGTTAACAAGTGTTTGCGTTGTGTAGGAAAACTTTGGAGTACTTCCAAGGTAGACATTGCACATGGTGCCTGAGTGAGATCTTCAACTACATTATAAAATTGAGCAACTTGATAATTAGGGTTAAAAACAACCTTCCTAAGAGTACTCTTGGGTGGATGAAAAACCATGTCAAGAGTAGGCTTCTCGATGGTTAGGGGGACAATAGACCAGGATTTGGGAGAACCAGTAGAGGGAGATTTTCTTGAAGAAGAATTGTCTTCTTTCTTGTCTGTGGGTTTGTCGTAACTCTGAATTCGAGTTTTTAAACTAATAGTGTATGAGGACTTCATGCGAATTTCCTCTGAAGAACTAGAGTTTCCCTGATTAGACATATGGTCTATCAGTTGTTGTTGAGAGGGAAAAGGATCCGTGAGAACTACTGGTGAGAGATTAGTTTTCAAAAATTGGGTGATTTCATCTCAACGAGGACACTCTTTTATGAAATGGTCACCTCCACATAGCAAACATGGATATTTTGCTTTTCTTTTCCCTTTATCGTTATCATTGGTGGTTGGTTTTGGATTCTCCTGTTAGTTTCCCGATTTTTTGTTTTTTAGCTTTACCTTTATTTTTATTGTTGTTGGGCATTTTAATACTCTGAATAGAATTGACCTCGGTGGAAACCTTGGGAGTCAAAGGAGTAGGGGTGGTAGTCTGGGGTTGCTTGGCAGGTTTTGCTACTGACGGGGACTGGATTGAACCAACAATCCCATCAACAGGGACTTCTGCTGGTGGCTTTGCAGGATCTATTCTTGGGTGAGGAGCTTGAAGGTTCAAGTCATACAAATTTTTGGACTGGGAATAGACCAAGTCCAAATATTGGGCTCAACTAATGGATTTCTCTTTATTAACGGCACTGCCCATAGCCACATCTCGAGAAATTAGAGGAAACAAAGATTTAGTAAACCAATCAACTAATAACTGATCTGGGATAGGAGCCTTAATAAGTCTTCTCCACCTTCTCCACTCATGGATATGATCGGATATGTGGGTGGAGGTGTTCTATCGTAGAGAATTTAAGAGATCAGTGCCCATTTCATAATGCATAGGAAGCTGAAAGTGTGTAAGAAATACAGCTGCCAATGAACCAAAATCCACAAACAATTGTTGCAGAAGTTCAATGTACCATTTCGTGGCTGTACCAGTCAAAGTTCGATGAAAGAGTCTTAAATGAACTTAATCATCCATAAGGGAGTTTGAAGAACACCACAAATGGAATGGCATGACATGGTTTTTCGGATTGTCTCCCTGCTTCCCATCGAACTTTGGAATGTCTGATGGTAACTTTACCGGAATGGGAGGCCACAAGGGGTTATGTCGAATGGGGTCATTAATCAACTTGGACAAATCAGGAAAGTCCAAAGTTGCTAGGAAAGGTAACTGATGATTAGGTTGCACATACTGGTAATATTGATATGGCATATAAGTACCAGTACGACTGTAGGTAGATTGATAGACAGTTTTGTGATGAAGAAATACCGGAAGATCTACCCACAAGGGGTTGATTTCTGGGATCAGGATCATTAGGACCATTGAGGCCTCTAGGAGGAGAACCACTAGACCCTTTAGGACCCCTGGGAAGTAAACCTTCAGAACCACTAGGAGCAGGGCCACCATGCCCTCCGGGACCATTAGGAAGGAAGCCACCAGGCCCCCTAGGACCACTAGTACCATTAGGACCATAAGGAGGAAAGCCACCAGGCCCTCTAGGACCATTAGACCCCCTAGGGGGAGGACCCCCATAAGGTGGTCCTCTAACACATCCCACAGTATGTATAGGTATCCCTCCCATAATTGGCATGTAGGACTAGTTAGGTTTCCCCCATGGTGTGAAAGTATTACTAGGATATGGAATGCCAGCATAAGGAATTCCTATAGGGTTGGATGGATAATTAATGGTTACTATAGGTGCTTGATTTGTTGTGTAACCATACACCCAAGAGGTTTGATTGGTTACAGGTTGTGCCCCTAAGGGCTGACCTGAACTAGATGGGGGGTTAACCACATTTGTGTGGGTTGGAGGGACATAAAATGTAGATTACTTTATACTAAAGGTCTGTCCCTGACTAGGTACAATTTTGGTGACAGATAATGTAGGTTGTGCTGGGGGTTTCCCCCCAACAGTAGAAGGTAATGATGAAACCGAAATTGACTGTTGAGCCCTAGGTGCAGAAGACCCAAGAGGATTGGGAACATACATAATATGGGAGGTGGTGGGGTTGGAAGTTTGACCTGGATTATGTGGAGTCACTGTGCGATCTAGAATCGGTTCAATGGGTCTCATAGAATTGGAAAGTGAACAATATCCCACAGGAATAGCTACGGAACGTGATGGTGGTGTGCCCAATACATCATCTATTTTCTTTTCAATCTCTTGCACGGAGAACAGTTGCTTGGTATTGTCTACATTCTTCTTCATTTGGTGAAACTTCTTCAAAAAAGTTTAAACGGGTGCCAAATGAGGCAATGGCTTGTCCTATAGAGGTGTCCCAAAATGGAGCATTGGGACCATAATCTGGACAGGTAGTATCATCAACATGACCTTCTATGGGAGAATGGAATGAGGTATTACCCCGAGAAGGTTGTTGGACCAAGGGAGGCGAGTGTGAAGGATATGGTCCTCCGCTTTCTGCAACCACAGTCTCTCCCACTTGGGAGTTGGTAGCAGCTTTTTATTCGATAACTTCCATAGGATTTTCTCCTAAAACAGGAATAAAATTGGGTGTCAAGCCTCGTACTCTTCTAGACTATCTTAGATTAGCCAGTTTGTATAGCTCCTATCTAACCTAGGGTCTCAAAACTAGAAAACACAAAAAAAATTTCCCTACTTAAGCTATAGGCCAAACAAGCAAACTTAAATGATAGGAGGAGTTCAGATAGTCAGGTCTCTCACCAGGATTGTCAAGAAGGTGCCACTCGCGATATACCTCAAGGGTACATGCATAGTAATCTTCCCGAATGCTATTTTCGGTGTATGGCTCCAAGCAAGACAGCCAAAGGGCTTTTCTCAGATAGATAAGGTATCGTAGTGGGGTCTCTCGATATACGCAAGGTACGTGGGAGCTCAAATTGGTAGTAGTGTTGTCTAATGCATAACCATTCACAAGGGCCCTTCCTATATAAAATCGAGTAAGTGAAGTACCTTTCTATATACCTCAAGGGTACGTGAAAGGCCGTTCGATATACCAACGGTACGTGGAAGAACCGCGCGAGTCCTAGGATGTAATGCAGACGATTAACGATAGCTCCTATGCTTAATGATGCTTGAACACGTCTCTATCCTATCACTCAAATTTCTATGTAAATTTTAACCTATAACTACTGTTAATTTTAAAGTGGACGATTAGGTGAATGCATGGAATTTTGATAGAAAAAGTAAAACCATGCAGTATGTAGATGCAAATATTTCACTTTACCATTCGTGGTATGCCTACCTACAGGAGGGAAAGACAGTATTTTCTTTTTGTTTTAGAAACAAAAATTCCCAAATAACTATTTTGAACAAATCAAAATCAAAGACAAGTAACACATTCCAAACTCATTTTCCTTTTCTGAAAGCAATCAAAAAGGGGAAGACTCTCTTTTCCTAAAAGAAAAACAAGAAGCACTTTATGCATATGCACTCTATTTTTTTATTTTTCTTAAAACATAGATAGATCTAACTTAAAACTACACTATTTTTTTCTTTGGTGAGAAAGACAAAAGAACATAGAGAACCTAAAAGATTGTGAGGCTAATCAGATATCCAATGCCTTATGCTCAATAATGATAATGACCTAATCTCAGTCAAAAAAATTTCTTTTTAACAAGCAAAAAGAAGTCCTCTATGGAAACAAAAAATGAAAGTAAGATGCTAATCAAATGGTTTTTATTTCATTCTTTATAAGTGCAATGAAAAGAGAGCTCACTAAAACCTAAGCTTTCAAAAAAAAAAAATTTCCTTTCACAATCACAACCAACAAGCACAGAAGGAAATGAATAATCAATGAGCCTAGTCTAGATTTTGAATTCTTCAATCAAACCAATCTTTTACCACAGAATTTCCAACCATGAGCATTCAAATTCTAACACACAAGCCTGATAGCGTAGGGATAAAAGCAAACAAACTCAATTTTTTGCAAAAAAATGAGGAAAGACTAGTTCTGGAAGAAGGCCTACCTGGCACCGCGTTGGAGGGGTCTTGACAGAGTGGTTCTGGACGAGCACCGCTTCTAGATAACGGGATTCAGGAATTGGCACCACTTATGGCTAGCACAGTTCAGGCGGTGGCACCACTTGTTGCCAAAATCACATGTGTTGTTCCCTGAATAGATCCAAAACACAAGGAGAATGAAAGATCAAGTTAGAAATTGATCAGATCAAGGGAAAAATTGATGGATTGACAATAAAAAAGAGCATATAAAGTCAAAATAGTTTAGATCTGAACAGATCTGAAAGTTTCAAACCAAAATTCGGTAATTCAGATGGTAGATTTGACTGAAGATAGTTGGAGATGGAGCCTGGATTCGGACAAGAGATCAAGAACTAAGGAATATCACATCAACTGAGATTTGCACTGTTCCCCATCAGAGTCACTAGATTTGTTATCAGGAATATTGCACCTTCTACAGACAGAAGTTGTTCCTCTATTCTAAATGGTTCAGATCCAGAACAAACGAGTGAACGACAAAGGATGAAGACCTTCCCTAAATACTATAGACACCTAGAATACTACTTCGATTGTGAACCTGTGTACTTGTAAACATGTCAAACATACAAGCACATCAAAGCTACCAGAAAATCATCTACTTATCCATGTTAGTGACTAAGGAATCTAATAACATGTACATGTGAAATAAAAACAACAGTAATGTGGGACGGAAATAAGCTTTGCATTAAGAATGTATGGAGAAGCTTACAACTGTTTCCTTACTGTCGACAAACCCCTCCATGAGACAAACACTTCATCCACATAAGCTCCAACTTTGCTCTCTATTCTCTCCAATGATTTGGACTAGTTAGTCAATCCAACAGCATAACAATAACTCTATAGTTCTCCCCCTCAACTATGGATGTCAGCTTGTATTTATAAGGATCACTGGATAGGAATAGTTGAGAGAATTGTGGGTGAGGTGGCTCTAAGGTCCTACCATGGGGGATCTCGAGCTCAAACTAACCCATAATGATAAGGATAAGGGAAGACATGAGGCTCAAGTTCTAGAGGCCTCAAAAAACTTCTCTTTTTCCCATTTTACCTAGGGTATTTCTTTTCTTCCCTTATGATAGAACGGTTTAGATGAGAACCGATTTTAGACCAAAGACCATAGGAGGTGGCACCGCTTCTATAAAATAGGATACAGGCAGTGCTAAGCATAGTACTGCTCATCAGACACTAAGAAAGCATAGTGCTAGGTTTTTTCAAGAAGAATTGACAAACAGAGCAAGTTTCCACTCTAAGTGTTGGGATTAAGGGAAAACATGGAAGTTAAGGGTCTTATCACATGATGGTGGTAGGATTTAGGTATAACATAGGTCCTACACATGCATATGTGGGCATGTAGTTTGGAAACAAAAACGATTTTGGCTAAGGTTTCCAGACATTGGTTTTGACCTTATTCACGAGCTCTCCCTTTTCGCTTTTTAGCAAAAGGATACTTGCTCATGTCTTTCAAATTCTGGTTTCATCTGGAGTGGCTCAAACCACTTATAATGCACCACACATAAGTAATCCACTGAATTAGGGGTGGAATCCATTTCAAAGTAGTCCAACTACTTCACAACTTGCGGTTGGGGGAAACCCCACCTTTTTGTTTGGGAACCAGGGGTAGGTCTTTCTACATCCCAGAATCGTGCTTTTCAAGCTCTCGTTAGGCCTAAACTTCCCTTCTTGGAAACTTTAAACTTGCGATACTTCTCCAAGTTGATGAATGACCCGGTGCGTCATAGTGCCATGTGGCCACCTGTTCCTAACAAGTTACCTTTAGACATTCCAAAGTTTGAGGGAAAAGCTAGCAAAGTTCTAGGTGACCATATAACCACTTTTCACCTATGGTTCTCTTAAAATTCACCGAATGATGACACCGTTCAGTTGAGGCGTTTCCAGAGAACTTTGACTAGTGTTGCAGCAAAATGGTATATTGAACTGCCCTCTGTTGCATTTGACAACTTTTTGGACTTAGGAAATGTGTTCCTCAATCACTTCCATCTTCTTGTTTGGTATGATGTCAGCACATAACTATTGTCCACCTTTTGGTAAGAAAAATCCATGCATATCTCGAATCATATCCAAGAGTGGCAAAGACTGAAGAGGCTTATCAAAGCCACTATACACCCTGAATTCTCGTTAGAGTGGTTCCTAAAATATTTACTGCCTTATATATCTAAGGACGTATCCAGGGGTGACCACAGAAGAAGAAGCTATCCTCAGGGCCCAACAGATGGACTTGATATATGCTCAGTCTGAGATATTATATGAAATCATAACTGAGGCACCATGGTCTACCCATAGTGTCAAGAAACCTAAGCTTGGACCCCATGCTGATGGTGTGGTTGGTTCAGTAAGTTCTCCCACTGTAGAGTCATTGGCTAAGGAGCTCTGTGAGTTGTCAGTGAAGCAATATGCAGTGGAGGAAACAGAGGACTCCCCCTCACCTCAAAATGCAAATGTTTTTGCATAGTATTCTCAGAAGGGCAATCAGTAGCCCGGTGGGAGAAAGAAGAAAGGGAAGAAGGGTGAGGGTAATCAAAACAAGCAGAAACCCACGAATAATGCTAATGGGGGTAAGAAAGATAAGAAGACGGTTAAGTTTCCATGTAAGTTGTGCCAGGGAGACCACTTGACTCATCAATTTCCTCTCATAGATCAAGCTCAGAAGTTGCTTAAAACTCAACAACCGATTGTCCTAAAGGATCCATTTCCCCAAGGACAAAATGTAGCTTCTATTTCTAATCATTAGAGGAAATTTCAACTCAAAATGGGCATTTCAACCCGAATTCAAATTCCATGTCATCATGTGTTAGGAAATGAAATTTATTTAAATTTGAAATATCGTATAGGTCTTAAACAAATTTTTAATATAAATTTGGGGATAGGTATCATAAAAAAACTATTTTTTTTGTTCGTATTTTCGACATATTTTCTTGTGTTTTTACTCAAATTTCAAGCATGAGAGCTCCCTGGATGCATAATTAAATTCCACATCCAACGAGTAACCATTCTTCATAGTTTTGATGGATCCCACTACCCCAAAAACAAAAAATACCTGGAAAAATGTGATGATGATGTCATCATCACGTTTTTCAGATATTTCTTGTTTTTGGGGTAATGGGGTCCATCAAAAGTATACATTGTGGCTACTTGTTCGATGTAGAATTTAATTTCGCATCCTCTCCCGCTCGAAATTTGAGTAAAAAGACAAAGAGATGTGTCGAAAATATGAACAAAAAAAGTATTTTTTTTCTTTTCATCCTCCAAAATTAATTACTATTATTTTATTATTTTAACTATTATTTTATTATTTTCCTTAGGAGGCCCATTTTGAGTTGCAATTTCCTATAATGGTAGCCGGGGGCACTTCCAGTGCTCCCCCTGATCAGAACTATATCAATATGGTGCGATCTAGTACCTTACTCTAGACGAGAAACAAAAATTATGAATCGGAGGCCCTTGAGAAGGGTAAATCTATTGGTGAAACCTTTAAGCTTATCATGATCAAGAAACCTATTGATCCAATGCCTAAGATACTGAAAATGTCTTTAAAAAAACATTTGACAATCCCAACACTAGGGCTGCTTCTAACTATTCTATGGTTGAATATTTGGCCCAAAATCTTGGTGCAATGTTAGCATTGGAAGTGTTACAGAGTTGTCCTGCTCAGCAGGATGCCCTCTTAGCAGCTTTAGGAAGCATGGATTCATTGATCTTGTTGGTGAAGTTTAATCTGTCATATATTAAGATTCATTTGCCGTATCATGTGGCTTTGTCAGTAGATGTCGCTCGAGTACTAATAATGTGGCTGAGTATAGAGCTGTTATTGAGTTGTTATGGGATGCCATGTCACGTGACATTACCCATTTGTAGGTTAGACTTGACTCTCAACTCGTGTTTTCCTAAATCAATGGATATTATCAGGTGCGAAACCCTACTTTGTTACATGAGTTTTTGCATTTTAGATTACTTGAAATAAATTTGAATATATTTCATTTAATCACATTCCAAGAAATGAAAATACAATCACTGATGCTTATGCGAACTACATTCTAGATTGGAACTTGACACACATTTTGTAAATTAAACATAACATATACATTTGGAACACATGTAAATAACTAGGATATATATATATATATATATATATATATATATAATTTGTCCACAGATAGATCAAGTCTTGATCCAAAGATCCTATCATAATTGTATAAATATACAAGAGATAGGATCGTAATCCATAAATATTTCTATAGATCTAAGCTTTCTCCTAAGCCTCCTCGGTTGCAGCTGCCTCCTGGGCCTCTTTGTAATGTAAAATGGCCCTGGCTACCCTCCTCAGTAAGCGTATCCAAGTAGGTGGAATCCCTACGACAAAATCCTGCATCACAATGGGAATCCCCTATATGCGTATGGTAAGGACCACTTGGGTCAACCTGGCCAGTTTCCCCTTGAGAACTCTAAGTATATCTTGGTCCCCACCCTGTGTAGGCTGCACAAAAGTCTGAGGGTTCCCATTGGGGCATATAGGTCCAACATCTACATTTTAAAACATTAAAACAGATTAAAACTCTTTATACATATGTATATATATTTATGATTAAAATTCATAAAAATAAAAAAAAACATAAAAAAATAAAATACCTAGCTCTCCCCATTCCTCCCCTGGTGGGAGGATAAGATTGTTATCTCCTCGGAAAGCCAATCTGGCATACGGAAACTGCTCGAGATCTGGTATTTTCCGCTCCCACCACATGTAAAAATCATCATCATAGAAACTATGAATAGACCCTATGCCACCCTGATGGAGAAACACCTCCCTCCATCTGGTAAGTCTAGGTTGCTGAGGAGAAGATGGTGGTAGTGCTACTGTAGGGATAATAGCAGGCACTATCTCAAAGAAGAACGCCACTAGAATACTAGAGTATCCAAAGTTCTTCCTGTGCCCTATTTTGCAGTCAGAGAGATGCTTCCTCATAATCGAGATCATACCTGAACACCAGTCAAATACTGTGCCCCGCATACACTCCACTGCAATCCGCATCTGTGTCCGAGTAGCTAGATGCAATGCAGAATATTTGGCAATTTTGACCACAGTGCTTACCACTACCTATAATGGAAAGTTCCTAATGTGAAAAATAGGAATACATGTTCCCTTCTTTTGCATTCCTAGTGGGCAGTAAGTGTCAATATAGTCCTGGATACTCATCGGGTCACCACCCCTACTTGTACCCTCGATATTCATGGGCATACCTCTACAAGAAAACCCTATAATAAATTACATATCCTCTACTGTGACCTCTAAAATATCTTCTTGAATATCAAAGGCACTAAGGTCATGATCCTAGTAGTTGATCAGATGCTCTAGCAAGCGAACATTGGCTCTCATGCCTGAAGCACAGTGGAGATTTAACAACCCACATTTTTGTAAAGCTTGTAATGTTGGGGCATCCCAGAGAGCTTCTCAGTCCATGTCTTCATGCTCTCTTTCCCTCCATTCTAGAATTTGAGTGAAGGTGTTGATCAACTCGTAAATCCTTTACCCAAGGAAGGAGATTTTCTCTGAAGGAAACATGGCCAAGATATCCGCAACTATACCCATTAACATCTCCACTAAACCAGATGTCATGGAAAATGTCTACATTAGAGAAAATTCTTCACTGGAAGAAATTGCCACTTATACATTCTTGTTTAAGAAATTATGTGATGTCTTTTCCTGGTCTTACAAGGAGATTCCAGGCATCGAACCATATACAATAGAGAATAAAATACAAACATACCCTGATGGAATACCTATTCAGCAAAAGCTACACCCAGTAGACCCACATAAAGTGGCATCCATCAAGGATGAAGTGGAACAACTATTAAAAATTGATTTCATATACCCATCTCTTTAACATAATGGGTATCCAACCCAATCCTGGTGTAAAAGAAGCAGGGAAATATATTGTTTTCACAGATTCATTAGAGGAAATTTCAACTCAAAATGGGCCTCCTAAGAAAAATAATAAAATAATATTTATTAATTTTGGAGGAAGAAAAGAAAAAAACTACTTTTTTTGTTCGTATTTTCGACATATCTCCCTGTGATTTTACTCAAATTTCGATCAAGAGAGCTCGTTGGATATGAAATTAAACTATGCATCCAATGAGTACCCACTCAGCATACTTTTGATGGACCACTCTACCCCAAAACCAAGAAATACCTTAAAAAATGTGATGATGACATCATCATCACATTTTCTCAGGAATTTCTAAAACCAAGAAATACCTGAAAAAATGTGATGATGACATCATCATCACATTTTCTCAAGAATTTCTTATTTTTGGGGTAGCGAGGTCCATCAAAAGTATGTTGAGTGGGTACTCGTTGGATGTGCAATTAAATTCCTCATCCAGGGAGCTCTCTCGATCGAAATTTGAGTAAAAACACAGGTAGATATGTCAAAAATACAAACAAAAAAATAGCTTTTTTATGATACCTATCCCCAATTTATATTAAAAAATTGTTTAAGACCTATACGGTATTTAAAATTTAAATCGATTTCATTGGCTAACACATGATGAGATGGATTTTGAATTATGGTTAAGAGGCCTATTTTGAGTTGAAATTTCCTCTAATGTAAGGGATTTAAACAAGGCATGTCCTAAATATAACTACTCCACACCTTTCATAGATCAAATAATTGACGCGTGTGTTCGTAGTGAAGTCTTTTATTCTATGGATGGTTTCTCAGGATAAAATAAAATCCAAATTAAACGAGAGGAACAACATAAGACTACCTTCATATGCCCCTAGGGTGATTTTGCGTATAAGACAATGCCATTTGGATTGAAGAATGTTGGGGCCACTTTCCAAAGGGCTATGAATTTTCTTTTCATGACATAAAGCATATTATAGAACCTTGGATGATCTCCTGACTCATTTGAGAAAGAAAAAAAGATCATATAGAACATTTGCATTTGGTGTTTGAAAGATTTTGACATTATAAGATCCGCTTAAAGCCCCATAAGTGTGTATTTTGCATCAATTTGGGGTGGTTGCTAGGTTTCATAGTCTCCAATAAAGGTATTAGGGTTGATCCATTAAAAGTCAAGGAAATAATCAATATTCCTCCTCCTCGAAATATCCAACAACTTCAAATTCCTCACGGTAAGTCTAACTTTCTTAGATGATTCATAGTGAATTATGCCAAGATAATGAAGGGTTTCATGTGATTTCTTAAGCAGAACACCCTGTTTATATGGGATGAAGCCTCTTAACAGTATTTTGAGGCATCAAAGAAAGCATTACTATCAGCTCTGTTGTTGTGTCCACCAGATTACACAAAGGATTGTATATTGTATCTGGTCGCATCGGACTCTACGGTTGGTGTAGTGTTGGTTAAGGAATATGACAAGGTCCAGGAACATGTCATCTATTATCTCAGTCAATATTTGGATGGAAATGAACTAAGATATTTGCACATCGATAATGTGGTAGAATATATTCTATCCCAATGGATTGTCGGAGGAAAATTTAACAAATGGATTGTCATACTCCAGGAGTTTGAATTGGATTTCTAGTCTACTAATTCAAAAAAGTATTTAGTATTCCCGAAACTTATCTACGAGTTCCCTAGTGACGAAACTATAACAACGAAAGATGAATTGTTTCCTGATTTCAACCAACTATAACATCTTCCTAATTTCAACCAATAATCCCTGGGATAGATATATTCTGATATATCTCTAGGCTCTGAAATGTCCAGTTACCTTCTCACGAGTGGAGCGAAGAAAGTTACAAATAAATGCTAAAAACTATCTCATTATCATAGACACTTTGTATAGAAGAGGGGTATATTCTATTCTACATTGTTGTCTCATTCATGAGGAGGAATAGTTTGTCACAAATGATTCTCACAGCAGAGTGTGTGGGGGTCATTATCTAGGTTAGCAATGACCCAAATATTTTTACGTGTCAGTTATTTATGGCCCACCATATTTATAGATTATGTGGAGGTTGTGAAACGTTTTCATCCATGTCAGCTTTACACCATGTGGTCACATCCTGCTCCTTTACTTCCCATCATCGCGGTAGGACCCTTCACTAAGTGGGGGGTATATTTCATGAACTGAAATCCACTATCCGCTGAGGGGCATAAATACATTATTTTCATCTAGACTAATTTACTAAGTGGGCAAAGGAAATGCCTACCTTCAAAGATGATGGTGAGACGAAAACATATTTCATGTTCAACCAAATTATTTATAGATTCGACATCCCAAAGCATATTGTCACAAACCATGGTAGTCAATTTCAAAATAGAATGATGACCAAGTTGACTACTTTTCTAGGGTTTAAACAAGACTTCTCGTATTCCATTTACCCATAGGAGAATGGGAAGGTAGAAGATGTTAATAAAACATTAAAACCCATTCTAAAGAGGACTATTAATCAAAGTAGGTAAAATTGGCATATTATGTTGTATCCTACACTTTGGGCATATCAAATGGCAGTTAAGGCTGCCATGGGATTCTCTCCCTTTCAACTCGTTCATGGAGTGGAAGCAGTTACCCCTGTTGAATGTGAAATACCGTCCCTAAATATTTTAATACACGTGTTACTAGACACTTCAAACATAGAAGAATGTCTGCTACATCTAGAACATCTAGATGAACAACGAAGAGATGTGTTAACAAAAGCTGAAGCACACAAAGCATAGGTCAAAAACCAATACGAAAATTTTATCAAACCTATGGTTTTTTTTCTGAAGGAGAACTTGTCTTGGTTTATGACCAGGATAAAGAACCCTTGGGGAAGGGAAGTTCAAATCGATGTGATTAGTTACATAAGTTGTGTCTAATTTCTTAAAGAAGGGTTCTTATGAACTGATCGATTACAATGGTAACAAGTTGCATGAGCCCCGAAAGGGGCGCTACCTAAAAAAGTACTATACCTAGTGCTTATGCTTTTTCTTGTACTATAGTTGTGTAACTTTGTAAATAGTTATCACTTGATTAGTGTTTCTTATATAGATATGGTTTTTTTTTAGATGTCTCTGGAATAGTTCATAGGATTCGTTGATGGTGCAAGTTGTCACACTTGCAACCTAGCTTCAGTCGCTTGGGTCATTAAGGGAAACTAGTTTCCTTGGGAGGCGCTTGTTTAGGTCCTGCAACTAACAATGTGGCTGAATACAATGATGTTATTAATATATTGATAGATGTTATTGCACATGGTATCACTTGTATGGAGGTTGGAATTGACTCCTAGTTAGTGATCTCTCAGCTTAATGGAGGTTATCAGGTAAGACATCCTACTCTATTACATCAGTTTTTGCGAATCGGGTTACTTGAAAGACATTTTGAGCATATTACATACAATCACATTCAAAGAAACCAAAATATAATTACCAACGCATATACTAATTACATCTTAGATTGGAATTTGTTACATTGATTGTAAAAACACATAAAATGACACATAGAAACACATGTAAGCAAGTTGTTATATATAAGTAAAATATTTCCATATACATCGAGTCTTGGTCTGGAGATCTAGTAATAAGTAAATCAAAACAAAAAATAGGATAATAAGTCCCTCATGATGCTAGAGACTATGAAGACTGTGCAGCCTGGGTTTCCTCCACTACAACTTCTCGGTAACATAAAAAAACCCTAGATACCCTCCACAAGAGGCGTAACCAGGAAGGAGGTACACCCACTACATGCTCCTGTATAGCAATGGGGATCCTCTCCATCCTTAGTGTAGGAACATCACGGGTAATCCTAGACAGCTTTCCCTCCACAACTCAAAGCATAGCTTCACCATCATCTCCATCCGATGGTCATATGTATGTCCTAGGGTGACCATCTAGCCGAACATGCCCAATATATCCATCATACAGTATAGGCTTAGACTTGCATAATGTATAGAGGTATATACACTTATAAACAAAATGTTTATAAAAAATTAAAAACATGAAAATTAAAATTCACCCATCTCTCCCTATGTACCTCTTGGAGGAATAATTAGCTATGGATCACCAAGAAAGTCTAGACCTGCATAGGGGAACTGCTCGAAGGTAGGCACTTACCTACCCCATCATGCATAGAAGTCATCATCAAACCCATCCGACATTTCACCACCACCATAACGAAGGAACATATCACTCCACCGTGTGAGTCTAGGATCATGTGGAGGAGCTGGTTGAAGTCTCACTTTGGGACTCAAAGCGGGCACCCACTCAAAGAATAAAGTTGCTAGAATTCTAGAATACCCAAATTTTTTCTTCTTCCCCAACTTGCAATCCGATAATTGCTTCCTTGTGTTTATGACTAGCCCAGTGCACTAGTAAAAAACCATACTGTGTATACATTCCATTGCTAGATGCATGTGATTTCGCGTCGCTAAGTGTAATACAGATGTACCTGCCACTTGGGTGATAATGCTCACAATAAATTTTAGTGGGAAACTCATTATCTAGGAAATTGGCAATTGTGTGCCTGGCTTTTGTGTACTTGAAAAGAAACAGGTGTTCACACAGTCTTGCAAGCTGAGTGGGTCACCCCCACGTCTGATGCCATTCAATATTAATAGTTCCCCTTTATGAGATAAGTCGGTGATAAAATAGATGTCTTCACCAGTTATTTCAAAAATTTCACCTCGGAGATCAAACATATCTTTCTCAAGATCTCATATTTGTACCAAAGACTCGAACAATCAAACTTGAGCATGCATGTTTGTGGTGTGAAAGAATTTCAACAAAACACATCTTCTAAGGGAATTTAACGTCAATGGATATCCTAGTGCTTCCCTATCCATGTCCCCATGCTCTCTTTCCCTCCATTCCAATACCATTGTCCCTGCAAAACATCAATTTTTGGCCATTAGGGAGGTAAAACATGATATCTACACAAAACACGACTATCTCGTTATAATAATGAGTGTCGTTCGTGGGTTGCATGTTGCATACACAAAAATACTTCTCAGATTCATGATTTTACAACGAACTACCCACCATTCCTACGTGGTTCCCTTATAACCTCGCCAAAAGACCCAAATTTGCATAACAATTTGAAATTAATGGCATCAAATGAAATCTAAGGATAAGATGGTCTACCTGCAACTTCTGGTTTTGTGATTCCATCCACTGGTTAGATCATATGAAGAATTTGAATTTGAAAAAGAATTTGCACTATAGAAGGTAAAAAATCAAATGAGTTATTTTTAACAAACCAAATACACTATTTATAGTAGAAATTTAAATTTTTTACCCACTTTGACATAGTTTTGGTCAATTTTTCATTATTTTGACTAATGTTGGTTGTTGTTTTACTTAGTTTTGCATCTGATGAATGAACTTGGAGTATATTATCCCAGAGTATAACATGGGATTTTGTCCTCCCTACATTCTACATTGATAAGTTATCCCTTTTCAAACCTTAGGATCTTCTTTTTTATCGACAGACTACGATCTGCAACCTTCCATTATTCTTCAAACATCATTGTTCTTCTGTGGATTAGAGCTTACCGAACATGGGAAACCCTAGTTTGAACAATTATTCTCAATAATGGTTCCCATGTTGCATGTTGCTAGGTGACAAGATCCTTCATAGTTTTTTATGCAAAAATGAGCCTCATAGTCTCTCTCTTGCTGACTACTCTTTGTCATAGGGCTCCTGTCATATGGAGTTATCTTCAAGCCCTGGTCTGACTCCTTAAAACTAACTAAATAGTCGAAGTACTTGTTCTTTCAAACTCCTTAAAGGAAATTAAGGATCATCCATATCTGCATAAGTTTAACCCTTTTCGAGACCCTATGGATTACTTATAAAAAATGAATACTCTAGTCCATTGTGGCTAGAAGAGTATCTTCAAGTATACGTTTATCTCTTTTTCGGGCCTGGAAGACTAAATTTATGAAAAAGGAACCTGTTTGAGCTCACTTTTTATTTTCATGCTCTGGATTGAGATATGAAAAAAAAGGTTCTGATCATTCTTTATGTCATTGTCATTCTTGCTAAACTTTAGCACAAAACATTGAGTTTACTATTGCTTGTCCCATTCTCGTAAATAAATGGGACATTCGAAGTGATCTTTCCTTCCTTCACACTCAATAAAATAAGTCTATATGCTTTCTTTTGAAGGAGCATTGGTTCAGTGATAGTTTACCCATTTTTTGGACCTTGTCGACTAAGTACGAAAAAATGTATACCATAGTTCTTTGGAGGCTAAGAGAGTTCTCCTTTGGATTGTTTTATACTTTTTTCGGACTCAAGAGACTAACATTATGAAAAAGCACCACCCTAGAGTCTTATTTGGAGTTTTCAAACTCTCAAAACCATGGAAACGTCGATGAGCATCTACTAATTCAGGCTTGTAAAATCCACAAACCAGTGTTATATCAAGAAATATTCTCTCTTTTCTTCAAGCTTTCTAAAAAATGAATAAATACTAGAATCTAATTTCTTGGACTTGTTAAAACTTAACAAGGAAGGAATGAAGAAAACACATTATTTTGTAAGTGGTCTGGAAACAAGTCCATTGAACAAAGCACTAGTTTGAGTCTCTCATTACTGATGTTTCATTTTTTCACTTCCCCGTTCAACTTAATACTTTGATTCATTTCTCCTCCATTGTTCAATTTTCCTAGGTACATGGGGAATCTATTAATGTATCCTACATTTCAGTTTGGTGTGGTTGTTTCTCTTGAAGTTTAAAAGCTTCCTTGGGTCATCTTTGCATCTTGCTCACTGTTCAAGGATCCCTAGCCTATGTCTATTCACCTTTATCCCTATCATTTCCATCTCTATGATTATTCTATGTCCACCTTCCCTTATCCAATATACCAATTACTTTGGTAACTTGTTGAAGGATCCATTTCCTTCCTCTCCACTCATGGATTCTAATTCGCACCTTCTACAAAAGAAGACCTAGAGCTTTAAGTTAGTACCTCAAAATCCACTTCACATCTTGGTGGATTTCTCTGCATTGTTTGTCAGCATAACTTTTTAACTCATATTTCGATGGTATCCTTCCATGTTTGACTTCAGTCAATTTACTCACATGGTCATATTCGTACTGGTTTCTATGGATTTAGATGAAGACCTTGGGTTTAATCGATTGGTTCAAAAACATATTCCCAACCCTAGATGCCTTTGAAGAGAGTAATATGGCTAAAATATCCCCAACTAGAAACATGGATATTTTTGTCAAACCCAGCATAACATCACTTCAAATATTATTCTCGAAGCTTCTTGTTCCATAGATGAGGGCTTACAAATAATTATTTCAAGAATTTCATGATTTGTTTGCTTGGGAATACTTAGAAATTACCAGATTGGACCCCTCCATTATAAAACATCACATTGACACATGGCCAGACATGCCTCTAGTTCAATAGAAACAATGACCTATTCACCCCTCCAAAGCCATGGATATCAAAGCTGAAATTGACAAGTTTTGGAAGGAGCAGAGCCGCTTGTCCTTCTGAGGGCAAGGTTCATCTACCCAATTTCCTAAACCTCTTGAGTGTCCAACCCTATCCCTGTGAATAAAAAGTAGGGCACCATAAAAGTATGTATCAATTATCAAGATTTTCATCAGGCATGTCCCAAAGAAAACTTTCCCACACCTTTCATCGACCATGTGATTGATGCGTGTGATGGCCACAAAGTCCTCTCCCTCGTGGATGGATTTTCAGTTTATAGCCAGATTCATATCCGTAATTAGGATCAATACAAAACCACCTTCACCACCCCCTGGGGGACTTGAAACTACTGCATCATGCCCTTTGGGTTAAATAATGTTGGTGCCACTTTCTAGCGTGCCATGTCCTACATTTTTCATGATCTATCCGATATCATATTGGCTTACCTCGATGGCCTCATGGTGCAATCCAATCATTTCAAAGACTTGTGCATAGTTTTTGAGCAATGCCATCAGTACAACATTCACTTAAACCTGCTAAAGTGTGTCTTTTGTATCACAATTGGACATGTTCTAGGATTCCTAGTCTCCCAACATGGGATTCAAGTTGATCCCTTTCAAGTACAATCCATCAGTGTATTGCCCCCCGGGTGACTCTACTCCAGTTGTAGAGCCTGCAGGGTAAGGCCAACTTCTTACATATATATATATTGTGATCATTAAGATCAGAGCCCCAACCCTTGGATATGAATAACACTCAATAATTAGGGAGATACTGTGATCATTGTTCATAGTAAAACGTATAGGATAAACCATGTGTAAGCTTATCCCAATTACACTAAGCTTTATTCCCATTGTTGAAAATGATTACACTGGTTATGATTCCTCCTTGTATCTATTATCCATAATACGTATGAGTTTATACATGTAGTAAGATGAGGTATTACACTTGGTTCATATGTAAGAGCTTATAATAGTTAAGCTAATCGTTATATCGTATCAATAAAGGTCAATGTAAGTATAGCACACATGATATAAGTAACACAACTTGCTTATTATGTCCAGTATGTGAGTAATTAAAGAGTACGGCATATTCCTTAATAGATCTCCAAGTTATAACAGCTTAGGTATTCTATCCTCTATGTTTATATAATTACAGAGCTATGTTGAATAAGCAGATATAGTAACAAGAGCGATTGACTTATAGTAAAGTTAGTAACATGATATAAGCACCAGTATTCCCCTAATATAGATCATTACTTAGCATGTTTCCATTACTTAACTAAGATACGACAATCTAAGCATATTAGCATAAACAAGTATGTACAATGAGCATACACCTTATACTGAAAACATATGGGATTATATATGTGTTGCACGCAGAGTAAAGTAAGCATGAAAGTTGACAAGGTTCTAGATATGGTGGTTATAGTTATACGATACAAGCTTCATAACTATGAATGATGTTATACGTTGTATTTATCATGTTCATTAGGGAATTTACGCTATTCATTCTATGTTAATAACACGAGCTTAAACAGAGTACTGTAAAAGATGCCTTTTATAGCTTAATAGGAGTACTTTATTTATATAATATATGTACATCTTGGATTCATAAGCTTAGGTAAGCATAAATACTAATAACTCATTACAAGCGTATTCATAGTAATGAAAAAAGAGTGGTTTCTACCTGTAAAACCTAAAGTTGTGTAAAAACGTGCCATGCCTAGTGACACTTTTTCCAACAATTGAAGATCTATCATTGTACTCATGTGGATATGATCCACCTTTGTAAATCAAGCGTGGCCCTATATCCCATATCATATGATGTATATTGTAAAGGAGCTAGTGTTCCTCATTATTGAACATGGCAACCTCAGTGATGAATTTTTATAAATGACCTCATTTTTTCTATTTCAGGTACTACTCTACAACTTTGATTCTGAGTCCTATGAACAAATATTGTAATGTATTTCGGTCATCCTTACCCTCTGACCTCATACATTAGGGGGCATATGTTATACTATGAAATTTCACTTCTCTGTACGAGTAATGACATCAAATATGTCGATAAGTCGAAGAAAGCTGTGTTGTAAGAATTTGAAATTCGGCGTTTCGACCCCTCCGTTAGTTTGCCCCTTTAAAGCTTTAAAACGTTGGATTTCCCCCCTGAAATTTTTTTAAACCTTTAGTGTTAGATTTTAATAAAAATTTAAATAACTTAAAACTAAAGTAGCCCTAAGTCTCCTCCTTAAAACCTTTTTAAAATCTTAAAAAATTTATAAAAAAATTTACTAATTAAAATAAAAATTTAATAATAATAATTTTTTTTTATAAATATCTCAACATACTTTATCAAACTTATAATTAAAAAACTAAAATTTGAATTAAAACTCATGGAAAATATTTATAAAAGGTTAAATTATAAAAGTCTAGTTTTATTAAAAAAAAATGTAAATTATTTTAAAAAAGTTTTTATGTTAAATTTTTTTTAAAAATACTAAGGATTTTAAAGGTTTTAATTAAAAATTCTCCAAAAATTTTGTAAAATCAAATTTTTTTTGAGAAACAATATAAAGTTTTTAAATAAAGAAAACTAAAATTTATACCTTAATAATTTTATAAAATTTTTAATAAACTATAAAATTAAAGAATTTTATGAAATCTTGGCATAATATAATTTAAATTTAATTATTAACTTTTCACAAACCGACTCCAAAATCTTTTTTGAGCCTCACTCCAAAAACAAGTATTTATTGCATACCTACCTCCCATAAAAACTTTCAAGGCTTCATACGTCTCTTAATGATGATCCTAGAGAAGGGGTCGAAACGTCGAATTTCAAATTCTTGCAACACTGCTTTCTTCGACTTATCAATTAACTTCTGTGTAAATCAAATATGTCGTTACACAAAAGGACATTAAGGATTGAAGTATCCATAACCCTATAAATGATTTGGATCCTTGGTACACCTTACTCACTCCAGAATTAATATGTTTTTCTCTTTTTATCAACACGCACACCACTTGCGGGTTTTCCATATGCAACCTGCGTGTTATCCTCAAAATGTTGAAATTCATGAGTTTCCCTAAGGAAACCTGCAATTCAATAATGATATGTTGCATATGAACCTGCAAACTCCATTAAGAATAGTTAAAAAATAAATAGATGATTAACTAGGGGAAGTTGGGCTCAGTTTGGCAAATTCCCCAACTTCCCCAACCATCCTAAGCCTCGAATTCCTTCCTCACAAGAAATTATAAAAAGAGGGGAATGGTATGTAGAAAAGGTGTAGAAGGATCAAGTCGACAAAGTCGACTGGAATGAAGACCGACTTAGTCGATTAGCATACTAAGTCGATGGGCCGACTTAGTCGATCAGCCGACTAAGTCGATCGGTCGACTAACTAGAAAGGTTAGTCGGCTAACTAACAGTCGTGTCGGTTCACCGAATCGACAGGTAGTTATTTTTGTAACTGTTTGTAACTTGTATATATTAGGCTGTTGAGCCAAGCAAGAACTCAGTTCAGTTCTTTGCCTTGTATGAACTCATTACATTAATATAATCTGTTTTCCTATCTGTTCTTGTCTCTTGTATCTGATTTATAGTTATGTTTTAGTATGTATTATTGGTAACCTTATGTGATCTGTGAGATTACAACATTGGTTCCGTTGACGGTAGTACATGTCTAAAATATATGCTCACATATGATAACAGAGAAGGAGATCAAGGACTGGTGGGACCGTAAAGTTGCAAACTACTTGCAAAATTATGCAAGACGAAACAGATTAACAGTCGCTGAAGCTAGAGCCAGATTTTTCACAGAGACACATGAAAAATTCGTCGAGTCTGTGCCACAACTGTTGAAGCAGCTTCTGGATGAGAAGACCAGATGCGACTAAAGAACAGCAGTTGCTAGATAAACTGTTCCGAGGGGGACGAACAAATCTGTTGGAGTGGTTTGAGAAAATTGCCGACGACTTCTGTGAGGAGCAAGCAGTTGAAGACCGAACGTCAGTAGAAACTGTCAAAGAGAAATTCTACACAGATTTCACCGAAAAATTCTTGTGCTCCCTACCGACCTTGCTGTTCAAATTCTTGATAGAGAACGGAGCAGGCCACATCGTCGAACCTCGACCACCACTGTGCGAACAGCCACCAAACACCAACTGGGTGGAAAAGCAGAGGAAGTGGGAGAAATTTATTGCAGAAAGGGAGTGGGAGTACTTTCTGAGCAAGTGATTCGAACTATCCAGGCTTTCTAAAAAGTGTCGGGTAGGCTATGGGGGGGTAGCTGGTCTTGTGTCGGAGGTAGAGTATAGTGGATCCTAGTCGACCTCAGGAGGATAGACGTCACGAGTGATGAAAAGTCGACTGTAGAAGACTTGAAGAAAATAGTACTGTATGGAAGTATGTCAGACATTCAGAAACAAGAAAGGACGAAAGACAGCAGAGAAGGGAAGCAAGACGCGAAAGAGCCGACTGACCGTGCAGAGAACAAAACCCTAGGGAGACCGACTGTGAAGAGAATCTGCCAGAGTCGGGTCATGACCGACAGGAAAAGGGCGTCGAACAAGAGGTGTCCCCTACGGAGGAAGAAGTATGGATAGAGCAGCTAGAAGCTCTCCAATTAATAGCTCCCGGTGAAGGAACGACCCTTTTCCCATTAAATCCACATACTAGAATACAGACTATTGTCGAAGACGACCTCTGACTAAGAGCTGGTGACTATAGTATCTGGAGTCGACTAGGCGACGATACGTACACCGGACAACATCTTGTCATACGCCGACCGTTCGAAGGGAACTGGGTGACGATTCAAGCGGCACCCTCCCTCTGAAGTATCCACTTGCTCTTACCGACACAGGAAGGAGCACCCTCCCCTCCAAGTACAGCTTTTGAAGGAATTGAACACGCAGACCTACGCACACAAAGTTTCAGTGGACCATCAATAGTAGAAATCCACAACAACCCACTGTACGTCGAAGACGAATTGACCACCGACGGAGGCACCAGTTCCGTCGACCAAAATTCCACAGGAGTGACTACATCAACACATTTGTGTCAAAGGATACCCCGATCGTGCCCACTAGTCAGGTACACATCACTGTCAAACCTCCAACTGCAAAGGTAGTCGAACCCCAGCCGACAGAGTTACAACAACAACCAACAATACCACCACAGCAACAGACAACTCCTCCGGCTCCAGCAACCGTTGACCCCACTCAAGTACCGACAGGTGAAGTCGAAGGCAATGACCCAGAATATGCTTTATCCAAAAGCATCATTAAGAAGCTGGCTAAGGAGATAGCTGTCACCAAGAAAAAAATCAAGGCCCAAAAACTACAACAAGGTAGGGGTAAGCGCAAGCTTATTCTGGCTGACTCGTCCGATGATGAGGAGGAACTAGCAGCCGCGGCCGTCGACATTGTCAAGGATGCCCGTGCAAATAAGGTATCAGTTGAAATTCAGTTTCAACGGTATCTAGATGCAGGAGCTCTGGAGGGTCAGCCAAAGAAAGCAAAGATGGCACCGACACCTGAAAATGTGATCGACCTTGTGTCGACCCCTCCCCCTCCATCCTCAACAACCATAGTCGAGGAGCAAGCACCAGTACAGTAGGAATATAGTCCCCATGAGGAATATCAACGCGCCATCCCGGAGGAACTCAGAGCCAGGGTCGCCTAGGATGCTGAGCTTAAAGCTTTCTTCGTGACACTTCCTGCACTGTTTAAGTCGGCCCAAAAAATACAAAAACAAGCTCCTCTCTATGCAAGCAAAAATCCATATGCAACTATTACGACAACATTCACCCGCGACCAACAAGGTGACATAATAGGAACATCAAAGTCTGTCATAGAGCCAATCGACACCGACGCCTAAGACGACCTACCCACTACACCTTTGGACGTAGGTATCTCTTCCGACCAAAGTTCACAACACACTCCAGCCAACCCTTCGACCCCTGTCCATACCCCTACTCCGTCCCCAACACCACCATCATCACAACCTCCTTCACCACCACCACCACCATCAAAAGCCCCACCACCAGAATTACAGCCAAACCCATCACAGCCACCGTTATCTTCACAACCAAAAGTGGTCATACCACCTCCTCAAACAGAAAAACCCCCGAACTCCATACCACCTCCTCAAAAAGAAACACCCCCTACTTCTATACCACCTAACCAACCAGAAAAACCATCGACCTCCATTCCACCAACCACAGACCCAACTTCAACTACTGCAGATACCCAAGAGCAACAAACAGACAAACAGAAGAAAAAGAAAGAGAAGCGTAGAACATCCGGTCTCCGGATTAGCCTAAGGGATGCAAGTTCCTTGGACGACACAGAGGTCAGCCAACTCCTTAAAACTGTGGCCAAATTGTGATGTAGACCAACAAACTGCAGAAGCTAGAACGAGAGGCACATCAGTGGGTTCAACAGGCCCTTCCCAAGTTAGAGAAAGTTGACATCATCTGCCCACAGATGAAATGACTCATCAATGCTGCAGAAGAGCAAAACCAATTGTTGGGTCCCAACATGGAGAATATCGCAGAAATGCCCATGTCCGAAAAGATGTCGATCCTTTCAAGTCTCACTACGTTAACAATCGATATCCAGAAGGCATTGCAGAGTTGGACCGACTTTCAGCATCATCTTGCCATCACAGCTCCAGCTATCGTCGAAGTCTGCGTCCAGAGGAGACCGACCATCCGTCTGCACAGTCCATAGCACGAGCAAGTCTAAATCGTTCGACAAGAGTTCATTTTTTTTGTACCTCCCTGTTTCTTCGGGACGAAGAAACGTTTTGTTCGTGGGGGAGATGTAGAAGGAGCAAGTCGACGAAGTCGCCTGGAACGAAGACCGACTTAGTCGATCAGTCGACTAAGTCGATGGGCCGACTTAGTCGATCAGCTGACTAAGTCGGTCGGCTGACTAACTAGAAAGATTAGTCGGCTAACTAATAGTCGTGTCGGTTCACCGAACTAACAGGTAGTTATTTTTGTAACTGTTTGTAACTTGTATATATTAGGTTGTTGAGCCAAGCAAGAACTTAGTTCAGTTCTCTACCTTGTATGAACTCATTACATTAATATAATATGTTTTCCTATCTGTTCTTGTCTCTTGTATCTGATTTATAGTTATGTTTTAGTATGTATTATTGGTAACCTTATGTGATCTGTGAGATTACAACAAAAGGGACCAACTTTGGAGGCAAATTTATGCTGGAGGATTCCACTAAAGAGAGGAGCAAGAGGAATCATGTCTTGGTTTGCAGAGGAGCTTGGTCAGACAGGAGGCTATGTAATGTTTTCATATCTCTATTAATAAAGAACATTTTTACTTGCATCAATGTTTATATGTATGCTTCTAATGTTTTGAGTATTGATCTAGGTTGTAATTTGATTTAAATGCAATCATTATATGTTCATATCTCATCTTGTATAATAGTAGAAGATACTTTGAGGAAGGGAAAATATTTGTTGTAGGTACTAAATATTGGGAGAAAAGGAGCATTGGAAAAGAAGAAAGATAGGATCAACTGTCAGGAACAAGGTACACAGTCTCTTTCTCTCATTCTTGGATATATTCTTGTGAAACTCTACTTGTATGCAAGTAAAACACTTAGTAAGTTGGTGGCCTCTAACCCCCATCCATAAGGTATATTTAACCTAACAAAAAGTATTATATGATATAAAATTTATGAAAACACATATGGACCATGCAGAGATAATTAATACAAGCACACAGATGGAGAGAGAATTCAAATTTCCCATGTTGCCACAAAATGACCTCAAATTAATAAGATAACAATTGAGTATTAGTTATGGTCAACTCCTTAATGTATGCAAGTGGTTGATGCAGAGGACATTGATGGAGAAGAACTATTTATGTTCAGTTACATTTAGTTATGTTCAGTTACATTTAGTTCTACTTAGTTACATTCAGTTATGTTTAGTTGCATTCAGTTTTGTTTAGTTACATTCAGTTTAGTTCATTTAGATTCAGTTTTGTTTAGTTACATTAAGTTTTGTTTAGTTACGTCTAGTTATTTTCAGTTACACAGTTGTATGCAGTTACACTCAGTTCCATTCAGTTGCATGCAGTTCCATCCAATTCAATTTAGTATGATCAATTAAAAAATCAATTAGAGTTAATTATTTAATGGAAGGTGCATATCTTCTAGCGGAAGATAATTATAGAATGCCAACTTGGAACCAATATAATGGGGGGAACATGATTGAATATATATCAGTTTTCTAAGTGTCAACAATTTAATCATGCATGCAACCATTCTATTTTTGTTGTATAACCTAATTTGAATTGTTATTAAAGTGCTATGCACTTGGAAAGTTAGATACAGTTTTCCATTTGATCTCCTCTCTCTAGTGCTCTCAATGAAAGCAATCTATTATTGTGTTGTAGTCATTATTTGGTACTATTAATCATACCTTAAGATTGTTTGTTGGGATTTTCATCCTCTAAATCAGTGGAGGCTTTTCCCAGGGTATATGCTATGTTCTATGGTTTGATTTATTTATGTCTTTGGATTATTGATGCGATCTATCTGGATTGTAATTATGGATTAAAGTTTTAAATTTCAAGTTTCTTCATATTTTTCTCGATCACTAACAAATATACACCCTTATTGTGGATTTGGTGGACCCTCTTGGCTATGTACCCTCACATTTTATGTTACTCCTTGGTTTCATTTATTCCATGATTAATTTTTACTAGCGTTAGAGTCTCTCTCTCACCTAGTACACACTCTTGAGTTGGGTTAGTGTGTCCCTTTGGTGGTTTTGTAACTCCTTTGTGGAGGTTACACTTGGTATTGTAACCCCCACTTGCACAAGTGTGTCCTCGCTGGATATTCTTAGGCTTGACACCTCAAACGTTGTGAAAATCCTTGTGTAACTCCTTGTGTAAATCATTGTGTAACTCCTTATGTAAATACTTGTGTAAATCCTTGTGTAACTATTATGTGAATCCTTGTGTAAGTCCTATTTTCTATTTTTGGAATGTAACTCATCCCTTGCGTCTATTTCTCTCTCCTATTTCGAGCTGCTCTCAAGGAATTCGATTTTGCTTGTGTTGGCTAGTCTCTCTTGATTCATTTTTCTTGCTCTTGGCTTGTGTTACCCGTGAATTCAATTTTTCTACTTTTGGTATGATAATTTGTTGGTTTATGCACCCTTGATGAGCATGTTCCCAAGCTTACTTACTCTAGAGCCACTGGTATTTGTCATGGAATTTCCACTAGAAATCCTGGATTGGAAGTGATGTGGAATCCACTTTTCATTGTACTTGAGGTTAGACTGTTATATCCTTGAATTTTTTGTCCTAGAATTGCCTCCGGAGATTTTGGATCGTAAGTGATATGGAATCCACTTGCCATTGGATTTGAGGTTGGACTGTAATTCTATCACGGAGCCATTGATATTTCCATGGAGTTGAATTTGTGAAGTAATTTCTATTGGTTTTTCGGTGGAGTGGAAGTGGAGAAAGAATTTTCATTGGTCTATGGTTGGAATAATTTCCTGAAAACTTTGTCCTGGAATTACCATAGGAAATCCTGGATCAGGGGTGACATGGAATCCAATTGCCAATGTATTAGTGGTTGGACTCATGTTATAGGATTTCGTTTAAGTGCACTCTTTCTTGTGGCATCATGGTTTCATCTCGGGGGTGACTATTTCAAAGTGAGACTTTGGATTGCATTATGTCTACAACTAGGTGGAACATGGCATGATCGATTTTAGTTGCGTATTTTGCAAGATAAGTGATATATTTCATGTATATTTTATTATTTTGGTTATGATATTATTTTTATATGGTTTCACATGACAATTTTGTAAAAATTTATGAGCTAAATGTGGAATAAATCTCTCATGAACCTTAGTTAAATTGCGCTACTAGTTTTGGAGAAGGTTGGATGGCTAGTTTTTGTAATTTGTTAACAATTTGTTTGAGTAAAAATTTATTTGACACCTATGATAGAGATCTGATGTTTTTCCCCTATTATTTATATTATACGAATATTGATTGTACAATAGCATTGGAATGATCAAAACACCTCCCTAGTGTTTTCTAACTTCTATTCGAATACTAGCTTACCGATTGAGTTGTTTTATCTAGTTTGAGACTTGGCATGAGTAGTGTTTGTGAAAATTCCTGAGTGAGATAATAAATATTAGATATCATAATTACACATTAAATTCATGAATAAGTGTGTGAAATAATTCCTAAATAACCCTTGCATTTGCTTATTGAAATTATAGTTTAACTTCTTATTGCTAGTTCCTTCGAAATAATTGTTTTTAGATGGATTTATGACTTTACTTGAGAAGTGTTTGATGACGAGCATATATTATATGTACCTCTTATAATAATTATAATGTATTTTATTTATATTTGGAATGGATTTTGAATGATTCTATGAATAGTATATACATTTAAAGTTGATTATTTCTTCAATTTCTAGTCAAATTCGGAGAAGTAGATCTAACTAGTTGGTGAATTAATAAGAGGAATGTATATGAGAGGAAATATGCAACCATTTGAATGTAGGTTTAATTTTTCTATGCTTCCAATGATCTACATTAGTCATTATTTTATTATTGTTTTGCATTTGGTAACTAGAAATGGAAACTAGCTTGAATTCAGAGAAAATTGGTAATTAGTTGTTTGTAGATTTAAACCTATGTTTCATAATTTATGGAATGTATCACCATATGCTATATTTTTGGTTACTTTATTTGTGCTGTATAATTATGTTTTTTTTATATATGTACCTTCACCTCTGTGTTCCTTGGAACTCAATACAGTTGGTTTGATTGAATTCCTAGCAGTGTTTATTAACTAGTACTGATTGAAGTTGGAATATTCTTCGTTTATGTACTCGGATCAGATATGCAAAAGTAAATTCATTTTTATGTACATTGTTTCTCATTTATGAACACAATGGATGTATGTTAATTTTTTGGTTCATTGGCATGGTTGCGTGTCGAATTTGTGCAAGACTAGTTGTTAGTATTGAACAACTAGTTAACTAGTTCATGTGGAATCATTTTTGTAATTATTATGTTTAATTAATTGGAAAATGGTATTTAGGAATTAGTTACTTGTTATTAGGTGTTAATTATACATTGGTATTTAAAAATGTTGACTAAGTGATAAACAAATTAGATGATGTTAAGTACCGTCAATTGTGCGCTAAGTGTCAGTAAGTATCATAATCAGAACACTAATTACTAGTTAATCATGATTAAGTGAAAATGGCTTTTAGAGGTGGGAATCAGTTCTGATTTGGATTGGAATGTATATGTGATGTTATTAAAATGTGTTAGTAACAATTCCCAGCCCTTGGATCAGTTTTTGTAATAGTTATTGAATTATTTTAATTTATTGGTAATTAAAGAGATTTTGTCATAATTAATTCATGAAAAATGAAATGAATACTTGTTTGAACAATACACTGTGATAAAATTAACTAATTAGCCTTTATATAGATAATTATATGCCGGGTATAACCTGTTATAACCCTATGAGACATTACACAAACCCCCCCTTAAGTTTGACTTATGGTAGTGATTGATGAGAATTATTGAGGGCCCAAGCAACGAAGGATTATGGTCACCCTTTACATTATTAATCCATATGAACCGAGGAAAGAGGAAACCATACATGGATAAAATCCTCCCTAAAAAATGGACATGATACAAACCAAATATAAACTACTCCAAACTCCAAGTAGGTGTGAACTTGATTAGATGTCTGGAGGAATATTCTTATAGGGAAGAAAATGAGTCTACTCAACTAGATCATGAACATGAACAATTGGAATATGGAAACTAAAACCATGTAGGTCAAATAATATTCACTGACAAGAGAGAAAATTTATGTGCTCATTAGACATGAACTTCCTAAGATCAATTCCAAATCAGACTTGAGGTGCTAGAGCCATGAAATTTGAACCAAGATCATGTTCAAATGAAGTAGGATTAGCTCCAAGAAAATGGTGGTGTCCTCCATCTTCTATGCAACTCTGATAACATAGTCCAATCATAATCATATAGTTGATAGGAATCATGATATTGAGAGAAAACAACAACTCCATACTTAAAAACATAGAATGACACATCAAAATGTGAACCACTGAGAGGCTTTATGTGTGACTAAACTGCAACAACTGGCTGATGATCCTCAGAATGTGAATGTGAAGACTACGAGAATAAAAATATTTGGACATAAACTCCAAGAAGGTGGAACAAGAGTCCCAAGTGCACGAAGATAATGGAAAATGGACAAGATTATCCATATTTAGTGTAACTTTGAGGAAATGCACCAGTCTTCATAGAGGAGTAGAAATAAAGCACGAGATCATAAACAATGAGTACAAATGGATCACTCCCAATACTTGATATATCCATCATAACATATAGGAGATCATAAGATTATGCATGATCATATTGTGAAGTATGCAAATGATCATTAATAACTATCTTATCATCCTCAATATCAAAATTTGAAGAGTTATTGGAGAACAATGAGAGATGAAGATAGTTGATTTCTTCAGTAACAAGAAAATGTCAATTGTCTTCTTAATTTATATATTCTTCATGGGAAGCAACAAAGGAAGAAGGAGTCACTTCAAGTATACTTTCACCAATTCAAAATTGTGTTGAGAT
Organism: Pseudotsuga menziesii; assembly: GCA_001517045.1. Lineage (NCBI taxonomy): Eukaryota > Viridiplantae > Streptophyta > Pinopsida > Pinales > Pinaceae > Pseudotsuga > Pseudotsuga menziesii. The sequence continues at coordinate 206,751 of LPNX010435216.1, forward strand.
TTCCACCATATTCTTTTTCTTATTAAACAACTTTTGAGCAATTACATCTCCAAACAATACTCTAAAATATGTATGGAATATTAATTGATTCTAAAGAGCTCTCATCTAGTCAGTAGGAACATTTGGGAGTGCTTCTCACTTGAGTAGTCCCAAATGGATAAACCAATGGCTTCATGCCGATTGCCAGATGATTTCTATGGTAACTCCATTGCTTCTAGTGCATTACTAGAAGAAGCTATGCAGCTCAACCTGGAAACTATGATACCATACTAAAATTTGGACAGTGGATCTAGAATCTGATTATACCTCACTTAGAATTACAACACAGAATAGTAGAAAATAGAGAAGAAAATACTGAAGCAAAAAAATAAGAGAGAGAAATCAACTAATGTAAACTTTTCCTCTATATTATTCATCCATTTGAATACAATATATAATACATCTCAAGAGAGAAAATAAATTGCTTTAAGTGGAATTCAAGTAGCTCACAAACAAAGAAGGCGTAGACTTACTAATTCCCAAGTCTAGACATGTGTCAACCCAACTCATAGAAAGATGTCACTAATTGGCTAATTTATACTTTGTAGGTCACGAGTGACTAAAAATCAGCTAGTGAGTGGATTTTAGGAGAAAAATATGGAAGTGGTTGAGGCCAAAGATGGCATATATCATAAAATATGGATAAAAGAAGGAATAAAGAATGAAGTGTGCTCTAGCCAGTAAAGGAAGAAAAAAAGTAGGAAAGTGGGCACTATAATAGTCTAAGATGGTAAAAAGGAACAAATGTCGATCCAAGACACTAGACTATCCACTAACAAGCCTAAATACATGAAAAACTTATCTAAACACTTAGGAACTTTAATGAAATTGTTTTGACCTATGGACTATATGGAACTATGTTCCAACAATGATGACGATGGAAGGGGTGGTATTTAGACATTTTATTTCTGTTGTAGGGAGACATGAAAATTTGACTAAGGTTGAGGTAATTAAAAAAAAAATCAACTCCAAAAATGCAAAAAGAGGTGTGCATATTTTTAGTTAAAACTGGTTACTATCATCGTTTCATTGAGAATTATTATAAGCTTTCATCTCCTTTATTTGTGCTACTTGCAAAAGATGTAAATTTTTATGGACTAATAGTTTCCAATATGCTTTTACAAGGCTTAAAAAATTGGTGTCTACAATCCCTGTTTTGCGAGGACTAGATTGGGCATTCCCATTCTATATTTCTTTGGATTATTTAGACACTGTTGCTAGAGTTGTGTTGGGACAAGAGGAAGAAAATAATTCTTATGTCATATATTACATCAACAATAACCTAGCTCTCATAGAATTGAATTATATGGTTACTAAAACTGTTTCTTGCTCTTGTGTTTGCAATTGATAAGTTTTGGAAATATATAACCGGTTTCCCCATCTTTGTACACATGGATCACTCAACCATCGGGTATCTATCTAAAAAACCCGTTACAAGTTCACAAGTTACTAGGTGGTTGATAAAAATGCAAGAATTTAATATTACCATGATTGACAAGCATGTGAAAGACATTGTGATTGTAGAATTTTTATTTAGACTTGCCATCAATGGTGACAACTCACCTGTAGAAGATAGTTTCCTAGATTAACGTATTTTTTCATTTTCTACTTAGAGACTATGTGTTAGATTTTTATCATTCAACCTAGAATTATCTTAGGATCTTTAATTGAGAGAATAACATCCACAACAATAAACACAAGAGACAAGAGACACAAAGAATTTTCCTCGTGGAAACCATAAAGGAGAAAACCCCACAACTTCCTCCGAGATAGAATGAGCACCAATAGCAAAAGTAAAACCCGAAAACATAAATATGATATCCGATAGCAGTTGTCTCTTTCTCTGATCCCATATTCTTCTCTCTCACTCATGCAACCCAGTGAGTGAGTGTGTGTGTGATAAATAGAGAGGCTCACTCTCTATTCATATTCTTTCATTCACTTAATGTCCACTTTAACATGTTGGCCCCACTTAACAATTACTTACTAGGGCCAACATCTCTAGGAGAGTCTAATAACCCTTGTGCCCCACAACTATGGGGACTTTTACCTTCGATAAACAAGGAGTGTTAACCTTGACACAATTGTGGGGACTATTGCCCCGACTGACAATGGAGGTTTAACCTCAATGACTTTACATGACTTGTTTACATTATTGAATCTCCCTATTGGAACATCGGGGCATGACATGACTCAATTACATGATAGATACTTCCCAGAATAAACATCGAGGTACAATACATAGGATATACAAGTGAATGCATTCCGAAGTTACAAATACATCAACACTATGGTATGCTAGGAAAGTTTCCACACTAACTTTCTCCAAGGGAGTGAGGAGTGATCATTAAAAAAACTACCAGATATTCATGGATAGGTGGATATCTCTTTTATACAAGGGTATATAAGGAAATCATGAGATTTGTCAAGGAGGATGAAGCCCATGACATCCATAAGGAATTTCATGATGATCCCTATGGAGAGAATTCCGTTGATAAGATAAAAATTCATAAGGTGTTGCACATAGTTTAATTCTGTCCTGCCATATTCTAGGATGCAAGAAGTATGCACAAGGATGTGATAGTTACCAACAAATGGGAAACCCATCCAATCCAACGAAATTCTATTACAAACTTAGTTGGTAGTATATCCCTTTTAGAATTGGAAATTTGATTTCATAGGTTTGATCAACACCTCATATCACCAAAAAATATATATCCCGGTATCTACAGATTATGTAACCAAATAGGTGGAGGCGAAGGATATTTCAAGAGCCACATAATAGGTTGTTTTAGAATTCTTGTTTGAAGAAATATTTGTATATTATGGGATACCAAGAGAAATATTTATAGATGGAGGAGCACCGGTTATAGAACATAAGATTGAGGAGCTTCTTACAAAATGAAATATTCAACACTAGCTCACTTCATTGTACCATCCACAAGAAAATGGGGATGTTGAGGGTACCAATAAAGTACTAGAGAACATTCTTACAAATATTATGGCTTGTAAATTGCATGATTAGGTTGACCGACTTCCAAAAGCTCTATGGGCCTACATGAATACTTGGATAAATATCACAACTTTCTCCCCATTTGATCTTGTATATAATAAGTGCTCAATATTTCCAATTCAATTTGAAATCAATATGCATAGAACTGTTGTAGAGGTTGTTCTAGGTTCAACTGCAGGTCAAAAACATCATTTAGATCAACTTAATGAGATGGATGGGATTTATTTATATGTGTTTCAACACACTTACATTATACAACAAAAACATGTAAAATTGCATGAGAGGCTGATTAAAAATAAGATGTTTCATCTAGGATATTGGGCACTGTTGTACAGTTTTAGATTCAAAGATTTGAAGGGAAATCTTTGCACTAGGTGGTTGAGTCCTTACGAGGTGGATACAACATTTGATAATGGGACTATTAAAATTATAACCATAGATGAAGAATGCACCCATTTTCTCACCAATGAACATCGTATATTGTTGTATTATCATTCACCTTCAAAGGATTCCTTTATTAAACAAGTTTCTTCTAGTCCTAGAAGTGCTACACAAGGAGGGACATTCCTTCACACCCTCATTCACATGATTTTTCTGGGTTCAAAATATTAATGAATATGACTATAAAAAAACCCTTGGGGTGCAATTGGACATATGTCAGTTTAAAACCAGCTTGCTTACAGTTGGAATCTATGATTAAAAAAAAACTCCAAGTCATATTTTGTTTGAATTAATAATTCACATTAATCACAAAATTTTTGGAACATTGGGACTCCTTTTTCGATTATAGGATTGAATGATATTTCAAAGAATAAAAAGTGATACAAATTCTACAGGTGCTGCAACTTGTGCAACTGTTGAAGTTTTTCAAGTAACAATGTGATCAAAAGTACTATTGTTTATTTCAAATTTATAAGTTACAAAATAATTTGAAGCATTTTTATTTCTTAACATAAAGTTTATTTAAAAAGAACACAATTCCAACAAGTAGCATCACTCTCAATGTTGCTACAACTCAATTAGTTGCTTCCAATAATCATTTACTCTACCAAATTCATCCCTAAAACTAAATTTAGCTATTGTACTTCTCTCTAACACCGAAACTAGTCAAACATCAAGCTTGCCCCTAAGGTATATCTAGGGTATAAAAGGAGAATGTGTACATCCCCTACTTACTGATTGTGTATATTGGTTATGGTATAAGAAATGCTTGATCCTATATACCTACTAACATCATATGGGATTTTTGGATAGTAGAATTGCTTTTGTGTCACTACCATTTTGTTCTCCATGCCAAATTTCCCTTCCATGCAATTGCAATGTGCCTCTAAATATTCTTCTCTATATTGATTGAAGGAAGACATAGATGGACCATATGGAATAAATTTTTATCCTAGATATGAAATACTGAGATTGGTTTACCTATGCCTAGTGTAGGATAGGTAACAATGAATTTCGGGTTGATGTCATACAATTGGGGTCTCCTAGATGTCTCGTTTCCACAAGACTTGTTCACTATGGCTATTGCTACAACTGGAGGTTAGATAAGGTAGTTTTCAACTCGATTTGTCCTTCCCTTCGTGTACTTGATATTCAAGTGAATTTGTTGCAAGTATGTTGATTTCCTCTAATGGTTTTAATTCTTTAACTTTCCTTACATATACATGAAATTAAAGGGATTGTGATAAATATGGATGATTGATTCCTTGCCCAAAATGTAATGCTTCTATCGATGCTAGGATTGGACAATGGAGTACATCTCTTAATCATAGGTGGAATACCTATGAAATGAATCAAATAGTGTCTTGTTGTTATAGGACACGGGATAGCCATGGGACACGGGATAGCCATGTTGAGTGAGGACTACATTAACAACCTAATTTAAAACATTTGTCTCAATATTTAAAGGATATTACAGTTTTTGTAGAGTAAGTATTGGTGTTGAACAAAGGTGATGTTTCAAACCATTGCATTCTATTTCTTGTCACACATAAAAAATGAATTTATCTTTGGATCCACCCTTACCTTCTTGGCTTAAGGGCTAAGTGATATGTGAGAATCATAATACAAACCTACTATAGAAATTGGGGAGGCCCGAGAAATTATGAAGCTATATTAGAGTAATCATGACTAGCCAATCATGAATGGCTTGGATATAGGATGGATACACATGATCCCCATGTTAATCCATGAAGTATACAAAATACTAAATTATGTTCATGTCAAATGAGGATTCTACTGATTTAGAATATAAAATTCATCCATGATGTATCCCCAATAGTAAATTATTTTCATTTTAAAATGAGGATTCTCACAATTAGAGTATCAATTGTGTTGTCACAGGGTTCTGAAGATTTTTTGAATGTCCTTCAATTATTTTCCCAATTTTTGTGGTAGATGAGGATATCATCCATATATATGACCAAAATATAATTTGTGAATGACTACATAATATTTTCCATCTTCTACATGAATGTTGTAGGTGAATTAATTAAGCCAAAAGGCATGACCAACCACTGAAAGAGGACTTGTTTAGACATGAAGGTAGTATTCCATAGATTAATATGCTTTATTTATACCAAATGGTAGCCTAACTTCAAATCAATGTTATTGAAAACCTTGTCACCCTTGAGTTGATTAAGAATATTTTTAATTTGAGGGATTGGATATATAGATTTTTATAGTGATTTTTTTCAAAGCTCTATAATGAATATATAGTCTCCATTTCTTGTCGCTCTTTCTCACCAACATGCATGATCTCTTAAAGGAAGATGAGCTCAATTGAATGTGGCCCTCTTTGATGATATATTGAGTCTAGCATTCAGTTTCTTCATTATCAAAGGGAGAGTATCTATATAGTGAAACAATACGTAAATGATCAACAAGTGTTAAATCAATTTAATGCTTGACTTTGTAGCATAGAGGCACCCCTATAGACAGATAAAATATTTAGAATTAATTTTCCAATATCTTGTCCAACTACTTTTTCTATGTAATGAAAATCCATGTAGAGGTTATGCTAGTCATAGTGATATTTTATTCACCTTTTGGCATAATCATGGAGTGGTAAAATTACTTGATACGAGAGATTATCTTCCTATTCTTCTTTGAAATATCAATAGAACTTTGATAGTCAAAATTATCTCTAGTACCCTATAGAATTGATATCTAAAACTAACATATGACACTACAAGGACCATACTTGTAAATGACATGAGATTTCCACTTATAGATTTTTTCTTAAAGAATATGACAAACTTCAAGTGGGGAAACACCACACAATACCTCATCTTTGAAGGTCTTGTGTATATAGGGAAGGAAACATTTATAACAGATGCATATGTCTTGTCCATGGATTAACTAAGAAATGGTGTATGGATAGGGGTGAAATGATGCTATCAAATCCATCCTCTTGAAAATATATACTGACATTAGGTTCTTCAAGATACTTCTAACAATAATGAAATGTAAAAAAGTTCCCTTCTCCCACATATATCAATGGAAGAAGTGCTCTCTTTCCTCAATCTCCTTTAGCTCTTTTAGTTGGATATTTGTGACCATTGTGATGCTATCACTAGGTTCTACATCAATGATTCACATTCTATTATTTGTTTATGTATCAAAGCACAACAAGAGTTCAACTCTAAGGTTTTCATCTTGACCAACAATTATTATTTTGAAATACATTCTTCAGTGTTGCTCCAAGGTATTTTGTGGAACTCACGCCACTTTATAGTGTCCTTATTCAACTTCCTATCACCCAATTCTTGTTAGATTGGCTTCCATGATGTTGGATATCCTTGATATATCCTTTTTTCTATGAATTTAGGGTCGCCTTTACCATGATTTTATTGTGGTGTATTTGCAAACCAAAAATATTGTTTATTCTTCTACTTAACTTTTTTCTCAAATTTTATAGCATATCAATAATTGGATCCCAGTGAGGATATGTCCATGAACTCCATGTCTTCCTGTATGTACCTATGTAAAATAATATGATAGTTCAAGACAAATTTACACTTGAAGTCTCTAAGACCTAACTTTAAGCATAATGTATGGAACATATTGGTGCACTCTATTACAATTTAGCGTCTTTCCTAGCGAAAATTTATCCATCTCATGTACTAGTCATCATTATTTTTGACAGGGTATAATTATTCCTTGAGGGAATTAACATTAGATGCATGAGTGGGATCTTTTAGGATTAATTAATCCTCCTTTGTCCAATATAGTATATTTGGTCATTTTTCCTAACTTAGGAAGTTATTATCACTGTACTATAGTATGGGGGACACACCTAGAGGTTATCTTCCACTTACTGCATCATTATACATGAGTTTATGTGCCTTTGGGACCAATCCCTACATTATAGGAGCCCACTTTGAGTGCCACCAATAGTCTCCTTCGGTTGGTTGTGGTAGGTAAGCAATTATGCTGAGTTATCCTCTAGTTACTTTCAGTTAGATCACAATCAGTTATCCTACCACTAGTTTTGCATGCATACTGGGAGAGTGACACCTTTTTTCCACCTACCTCCTTAGTTAACTGATTGTATACCGATTTAGACATCCATAGTTAAACTAGTGTGCTCCAACTGTGATTTTTCCACACTGAGTTATCTAAACATTTAATTATAGTTGGTAGTTTCAAATTCTATCCATGGTATCCGAATTCTATTTATTGTACTACCATTGTATTAGTGATTAATGAATGAAGATTAATCATTTGATTATTTGAGCATTTCTTATTTTGATTTATCTAAAATTTCTGCCATGAATTCTTTGACCAATGTATATTGATATTAATTATTCCACTGCATAATTCCTTTCAAATAGCTCTCATATTAGCATGTAGATATATGGTTCTCAAATTTAGCATGGTATCAGAGCCTTGTTTAGGCTAGCAACAAACCTCAGAAACCTCCATTGTGCACCAGAAGCAGCAGGGTTTCCACATGATTCCTGGAATCATAGCATTGATCCCTCTGGATTCTGTCCAGATAAGTCTATCTAGGTGTGACGAACTCTAAAAAAGGGCACATGTTGAGGTGGAAGGGTTTGAAATTACATATGATTTCGAATTGGTTTTTTTTGCAATGATTCCTACTAATACACTCATAATCCTTACACCCTTCAATTAAATTGATTACAGGGTCAGATATGCATATGTCCTTGTGCAACAAGGGACTATATAGGATGACAATGGGAATAGAAGTTGAGCCCAAAAAGTATGTTTAGAAATCAAAGTTTCTGAACCAGCTAGATGAATCTTTCAGCTTCATGTGCATTCACATCTCCAGGGATCTTTTGTTTCATCTTGAGGGACTCCGAAATCCAAAGGAAGTATGGGACAAGCCTGAATCTTTGTTTGGTAAATAAGATTAGCTTAGAGGCTATATTTTGTAGAATGGACTCATTTCACTACATCCCAATAGTTTCGAGACTATTCAAAAATTCTTTTCAAAATACAAAGCTCCAATACTACAATGCAAACAATGCGGGATAGAAGGAAGGATGATCATCTTGTGCTGTCAATTTTGAGCAAGCTTGGCTCATAATTATCAGTCTTTGTCTCTACTTTCCATTCCAAATTAGAAGATGCCTTCTCTAGATGTTTTTGTAGAGTATTTGATACAAGAGAAAGACAAATTGATTCAAATGGGAGTGCTTCAAACCTCCAAGAATCAAGCACTCTTATCTAGGGACTCTATCAATGCGGAAGAAGGAGGGAAGAAAAAAGGGAAGGAGACCAAAAATATTGATTCAAACCCAAAGGAGAATAAAAAATCTTTTGATGGAGCCTCAGGTTCCAAGAAAACCAAGAAATTTGAGAAATCTCTATGTTCCTATTGTATGAAAGGATTTCATCCAGAAAGTTCTTGTATGAATAAGACCATTGGTCAAATGGAAAAAATCCTTGAGCAACACAATATTTCTGTCCTTGAAGGTGCAAGGAAGACTGACTCTAGAGAAAATTCTGAAGATCATGATGAGAGATGCCATACAATGAAGGCTAATTGTTCAAAATCACATGCCTTCCTCATTGATTCAAGAGCCTCCAATCATATCGTTGCAACCAGAGAATCATTCTCTTCATTACAAACTACAGATGGTATGAGTATTCACATGGGTGATGATACCCAAATTTGAGATGAAGGAAAGGTTTCTATCAAGTTAAAACATGGAGTGTTAAAAAATGTACTCTATGTGCCCTTTTTAGCTACAAATTTGTTATCTGTACACTAGATGACACATACTGTCTCACCAAAGTGGGTATTATTTGTCCCTGAATTTGTGGGGATCACATATATCTCAACTGGGAAAATTATAGAGAAGGGTGTTGCAAACCATGCCTCCAAGGCATATGAATTCTCACACTTTCTTCCATACTCAGATCCAGTACAACCTAAACAACCATTCGAAAGGGGAGGCAAAAAACATTCTATATACACCTTTTGTTAATGATGTATTGTCTAAAGTTTCAAATTTAGAATATTAGGAACAATATCAACATGATATTGATATTGAAATTTAACCTCAAGAGTATCTAGATCCATATCCATCTCCTATTCCAAATCAGAAGCCTAAATGGGCCCAAAATCTCATTGAAGCAGTTGGGAATGTTGTTGGGGATCCAGGCAAAAAAATTCTATATACACCTTTTGTTAATGATGTATTGTATAAAGTTTTTAGATTCAGAAGAATAGGAACAAGATCATCATGATCTTGATATTGAAATTGAACCTCAAGAGGATCTAGATCTAGATCCAACTCCTATTCCAAATCAGAAGCCTAAATGGGCCCAAAAGCTCATTGAAGCAGCTAGGAATGTTGCTGGGGATCTAGATGATAGATGAAGAATGGGGTCCCAGTATCAGAATGAACATGTTGTGATCTCTCATTCAGTTTCACTTCCTTTAGTGAGGTGCAACAAGCTTCCCAAGAGATGCTACTTGATGATGAGAACTGGTCCGCAATTTAGCCCACTAAAGAACAAATTGGATCAAGTCACTATTCCTCTAGAAAGAAGAGACAAAGGAAATATTCATTCGCCTATTTACTATCAGATTAGAAGAAGATGTAAAAGTTCACATGCACAGTCCTTGGATGCTGGTGCACAAAAGAACCAAGATTATGCATTACTACTCCATAGAGTTGCAGATTGCAACAATTTTTTCACAAGTTTTTTCTTAAAGAGAATTGTTTTGTCTTAAGTATGGAAGCTTGTTTCCTTATTACATGCTTATTTTGAGAGGGAGGGGGGGGTTCCCATGAGGTTTTCCCCATTTTCCTTGTTTTATTAAGAAGTATTTTATTCAATTAGATTTTATGGGTGACTTTTGGCCTAGTTGTCATGGCCCAAGTTGTCCAAAGTTAGGATTAAGGGAGGGTGTTAGGATTAATTAATCCTCCTTTGTCCAATATAGTCTATTTGATCATTGTTCCTAACTTAGGAAGTTACTATAATTGTACTAGAGTATGGGGGGCACACATAGAGATTATACCCCACTTACTGCATCTTCATGTATGAGTTTATGTGCCTTTAAGATCAATCCCTACATTATAGGATCCCACTCTTAGTGCCACCAGCAGTCTCCTTCAGTTGGTTGTGGTAGGTAAGCAGTTATGCTGAGTTATCCTCTGGTTACTTTCAGTTAGATCACAATCAGTTAGTCTAGCACCATTTTTTCATGCATGTAGGGATAATGGCTCCTTTTTTCCACCTACCTCATAAGTTAACTAATTGTAGACTGATTTAGACATCTGTAGTTAGACTAGCGAGCTCCAGCTATGATTTTTACACACTGAGTTAGCTAAACAGTCAGTTAGAGTTGGTAGATTTGAATCATATCCACCGTATTTGAATTCTATTTATTGTACTATAATTGTATTATTGATTAATGAATGAAGATTAATGTTGTGATTATCTAAGCAATTCTTGTTTGATTTATTGGAAATTTATGTCATGAATTCTTTGCCCAATGTATATTGATCTTAATTATTCCACTGCATAATTCCATTCTAGTAGCTTTCATATTGGCATGTAGATCTATTGTTCTCAAATTTTACAGGATATACTCTAAACATTGTAGAATAATATTTCACAAGTATCTCCCAATCAATGTCTGACCAATGTTTTATATGGGGAAGAGACATAAGGAGTGTGAAGGTGTTCTTCTTGTTGTCTATTTTTTAATAGTGTAATCACCCTCTAACATATTTAACCATTTCTTGAAATATTTTATGTCTATATAGGATTTAAATAAAGGAATTCCAAGGTTAAGTTTTCCCTTCAAGGATGCCACACCTAAGAAATGAATTATTGGTGAAGGTGTCTTTACCGTCATTGGAAGTCAAACTCAAAGGGTTTGGGAAAAATATCCATAATCTCATTGTTTTTTTCCATGAGGCTTCCTCAAACAATAAATATTTAGAATATCCTACTCAATAATCTATATTTTCCTCCACCATGGGAGGATTCTTGAGAAAATTACAATGTTATTCCCCAAGTACAGTTAGTACGATATCAAACTTCTTATACCTTGACCTTGTTGTGTACATGCACAAAGAAACACTGGAGAAACAATTTTTTTTATACCACTTCTTTGGATTATATAGAGAATGGAATGAATGCATAAATGTAAATTTAAACACACACATATATTGTAGAGACCATAGTAATACACTAAAATCCCAATTTCTATTAATGAATGAAATATAAAAAGACTGTAAAATACAAAGCAATACAAACTAGCTAGAATGGTGGTAGCTTATTTCTGAAGAGGAATGTGTCGGCTATACTCATTAAAAGAAGACATTACAAGAGGGAAAAAGTGAATTTTAACATAAAGTGTGATTACCTGATATGAAAAACCCCTAAATATTCAAAATATTAACCCTAAGGAATGATGTCACAAAAGGAATATGGGCCCCAATGAGGCTAGTTGACACATCAACATTTGTGGGGCATAACTTTATCATACAAACTATATTTAGTGAGTTTCTTGGAATGGTATAGATATTAATACATGGTATATGCATTTGGTAGGCCACCCAATTACAGATTGCATGTCCTATGTCAATTGCTAAAAATGCAACGAAAATTCTTGAAAATACTAGTCAATGTTTGGGACTTGAAAAACTATAATAAAATTGCTAATATGTGGAATCATTTTGAGTCAATGGAATGTGTTGATGAATACCAATATCCTCCTGAATCGATGATGCCATAAAATATGGATGGCATCTTGATGCATAAATTTTGAAGTATAGCCTTGTTTTCTCACATTAAAGTTGAAATTATCATCGTAGATGTAGGCCTACCTATGAATGTGTTCATTCCTTTCTATAGAATTTTTACTATTCAAATGAAATTCACCATGGCAAAAATTCAAAAATCTGAATCCTACACTTAGCATGCCTCTCTCTTATAATTTCCCTGTGGAATAATGGAGATTGCACTTGCTTCAAATTTTATATGTCAAATGGGAACAGAGCTACCCTATATGAAACACAAACCATTGAGTTAGAAACATGTGTTAGATTTACTCTTCAATTTGAACGTGGAAATATGGCTTCAAATTTTGAAATTAGTTTTCTTGACGATATTCCTGCCTATATTTCAAAGGAAAATGCAACTCAAATTGGGGCATAACCCTATTTTATGACCTTATAATACCTGTTGTGAACCTCAAGAAAAACAAATATCTCAATGATTATATTTGTTCACCTAAAGAGTAAACCTATTTCAATTTCAAGTGTTTTTTCAAAGTGTTTTCTTTCTAACTCCACTTATGTGTTTTTTTGTTTAAACAAGTGAGTGTTAAGACTATTTATATGGATTCCAAAAGGACTAACCAAGGAAAGAAACACAAAAAAACCAAAGAAATAAAACACATCTATAAATTCTTCACCCAAGGAGCCTGTGAGACCAACTTACTAAGATACATCTAGCTATACTAGTATACAGTATTCCCTTCAAGGGTGGGGAAATATTTAGAGAGGTCAAAGAATAATCTGTTAGGATTTAGAATTCTCCCTTGGCTTAGGAGTTTTAATTAATTAATTAAGTCCGCTAGCACCATTGGGTCCACATGGCCTAATGGGGCCACATGTACCAGTTACTAGAGTATGGGGAACACTGTTAGAGGCTCTTTTCCATTGACTTCACTTGCATGCATCATATTAGGAGCCTCCTAGGCCAATTCCTACATTTTAAGGGCCACTAGGAGTCCTGGAACCAACCTCCTTCAATCAGTTGGAGTTGGAACTACTTAATCTTAGCTAATTTCTAGTTAGATTTAATTAGATAGCAATTAGTTCAGTTAGCCCTAGTTATGCATGGATGCATGTGGATTATATGCCTTTGCTCACCTACCACTTCAGTTAGGCTAAGTTAACTGTTTATTACTGATTGTATGAGTTGTTTAGACATATGGAGTTAACCATTTGGACTTTTATATTGACTGAGACATCCCAAGTTAGATAGTCAATTAGGTACAGTCACATCCAATTGGTAGATTCGAATTCTTTCCTAATGGATTCGAATTATTCCTTATGTAAACTATTGTAATACCGGATTTAATTAATGATAGTGATATTGTAATTATCTGAGCTATACTCATCTGTTTCCTATGTGGTTTGTTTTGTTTAGTGTGTATCTTCATTCTCCTTTTACTGCAACAATAATATTTAACTCATTGCTTGAAGATATAAATGGCACAAACATTTAAACCTGGTATCAGAGCCATCTCTAGAAATCTTCATGTTTTTTTCTCTCCATTGAACACTAGAAGTAGTTGGGTTTCCACAGAAGTCCCGCAAAGTGTGCCTTGCTTCCTCTTAATTTATTCAGAGTGGTAGTGAAGGCATGACAGACCCTGAAAAAGTGTTCATGTCGAGAGGAAAGGCATGATTCTAACATAGTTTGAATATTTTTGGTTTTACAGTGATATTTTGCAGGTTCAACTTCATATGAATTCGATATTATCAATTCCTGTTCTTACTCCATCCACAAGATATTCAGAATGGAAGTTCAAGATGATTGCATCTCTAAACAGACAAGGTCTCTATGGGGTATCTATTGGACTTGGTAAATATTCTTATGAATATGATAATGACTGGCTAAATGATAGTGATAGAGCTTATGGAACAATATGTGAGGCCTTTTCTACAATCTTGCGCTACCTTATTGATTTTGCAGAACACCCAAAGGATCTCTGGACAAAACTGGATAGAACCTTTGGGAAGCACAATGAGAATATTTATAGCAATTTGGAGAACACATTCAAAAATACAAGATTTCTTTTTTCAAAATTCTTGGCCTCTACTCTCTTTGATGAAGTTGTTTAAGATGAAGAAGAAGCAGAATCTTCCACATAGTCAATTCGAATTGAAGAAAGTCTCCTTGGAGTGACTCCTTCTCCTGTTGCTCTAGAAGTTTATGAGATCTATGAAATATCATATTCTCATATGGATAATCCAGAAAAATACATTCAAATATTTATTATTGAAGAAAATGTCTCCTTCCATTCTTTGCAAAAATTCTCCAGTGATTCTTCTATTATAAATTATGTGCATAGTTTACCGGTGATTGTTCCAGGAAAGGGAGCGGAATTTGATTTCTCTGTCTTTAATGATGTTTCTTGTGTGAAGATATGTAATTATTTGGATATTTTGGAAATTATATCAGATCTTAGGACTGATCCATTCACTCTCATTGATCAAGATCTTCCAACAAATTCTTACATGATTGCATGCACCGATACTCAGGGTTTTGAAGAAGGAGAAAACTGTGCATCTACCATCTTGGTGGAGCACACTCTTGGATCTGATATGAACCCATTTGGATATTGTATGATATTATTTGGATTTTATATGATAGTAATTGGTTCTAGGATTCAATATCTTTCAGTACTGCTTGTAGTTGTTCTCATCAATTTTGGTGTGAAGAATCAAGTACCAAAAATCTCTTTCAAAATTTATGCTAGGGATTTGATGTCAGTTTTCTCTCATGAGTTTGCTGATATTATATTTTGTAAATATTTATATATTTTGGAAATAATTTCATATTTTATGAGTGATCCATTCACTCTCATTGATCTTGACCTTCCAACAAATTCCTACATGATTGCATGCACCAATATTCAGAATTTTGAAGAAGGACAAAATTGTGCATTTACCTTATCGGTGGAGCAAACTCTTGGATCTGATATGAACTTATTTGGATCTGATATGATATTATTTAGATATAATATGATATTATTTTTTTCAAGTTTTAAGTTTCAAGAGCCTTCAGTCATGCTTGTATCTAGTTTCATCAATTTTGGTGTGACAAATCAAGTACCGCAAGTCTCCTTCAATTTTGTTGCTAAGGATTCGATGTTAGTTTTCTCTTATGAGATTTCTGATATTAGATTTTTTGGATTATTGGTTATTTCTGAATCTATATCATATTATGGAGCTCAAGCATTCGCTCTCCACAGTCCCAAGGCTTCTCTACCTACATTTTTGATCACATGCTCATCTCCTCACATAACTAGTAAATTTGGAGACATTCTGCATCCGCTTGGACACTTTCTTTTAACACTTGGGGATGATTTTTACTCACATGGTTCAAATTCTCAAGCACCTTTTCTCTCTCATCAATTGGTTTCAGCTACTCTACATGGGTCCAGTTTTCATCCTATAACTGTCTATATTCTTGATTCAGTTGAGCACATTATTTTTCTTCCAAAGA
Source organism: Pseudotsuga menziesii (assembly GCA_001517045.1). Taxonomy (NCBI): domain Eukaryota; kingdom Viridiplantae; phylum Streptophyta; class Pinopsida; order Pinales; family Pinaceae; genus Pseudotsuga; species Pseudotsuga menziesii. The sequence continues at coordinate 222,541 of LPNX010435216.1, forward strand.
GGAAGATTCCTCTAGACAAAATCACTTTGTTTGGATTCAAAGGTTCAAATGCACATATTTAGGATGTTGCTGCACAGAAGAACCGAAATACTACATTACTGCTGCAAATTGTAGCAAAATATTTTGCAAGTCTTTAACTTGTATTTCCCGATTTCTGCTTATCTTGAGGGGGGGGTTTCCCATGAGGTTTTCCCATATTTCCTCAGTTGTATTAAGCAGCATTTTGTATTCTATATTGTATATGGGTGACTTATGGCCTTGTTTCCAAGGCCCATAGTTGTCCAAGTTAGGATTCAGGGGGAGTGTTAGTATTTAGAATCCTCCTTTGACCAAACTGTCTATTATATTATTTTATCCTAACTTAGGAGTTTTAATTAATTAATTAATTCCACTAGTACCATTGGGTCCAGATGGCCTAATGGGGCCACATGTACCAGTTACTAGAGTGTGGGGAACACTGCTAGAGGCTATTTTCCACTGACTGCACTTGCATGCATCAGATTAGGAGCCTCTTAGGCCAATCCCTACATTTTAGGAGCCACTGGGAGTCCCGACACCAACCTCCTTTAGTCAGTTGGAGTTGGAACTATTTAATCTTAGTTAATTTCCAGTTACATTCGGTTAGATCACAATCAGTTCAGTTAGTGCTAGTTATGCATGGTTGCATGTGGATTAGGCGCCTTTGCTCAGCTACCACTTCAGTTAGATTGAGTTAAATGTTTATTACCGATTGTGTGATTTGTTTAGACATCTGGAGTTAACCATTTGGACTCTCATATTGATTGAGACATTCTGAGTTAGCTAGTCAGTTAGGTACAATCACATCCAGTTGGTAGATTCGAATTCTTTCCTAATGGATTCGAATTCTTCCTTATGTAAACCGGATTTAATTAATGACAATGATACTGTAATTATCTGAGTTATACTCGTCTGTTTCCTGTGTGGTTTGTTTTTTTAGTGTGTATCTTCATTCTCCTTTTACTGCAACAATAATATTTGACTCATTGCTTGAAGATCCAAACAACACAACAATTTTAACATAAAAATGGCTTGTTGTAATTTCCAAGACAACAAAAGTGGATGAGCAATATGATGCTACATATCCAAACATTTGAAGATCCCAATACATAACGTAAAAGCCTAGGATACTAAATCACATTATGATGAAATTAATTATTGATCACACAATGTTGAAAATATAATGATAATTAATGATTATGGTAGATATATATACTCTTTCGAGGATGTAAAATTTGAAACATATTCCAAGTTTACTTAGTTAGAAACATATATGACTTTTTCCTGGGTAGAGGAATTTGCATAGACTCATAATTATTATACTATCATGAGAAAATGGTGGATTTAAGGTAGAAAATTTAGAGTGAGAGACACAAGAATAAACCCCTCCACAAACTTGAGGCAATCATACAATCATGTTGTTGCTTTTGGTGAATATGTTGTATTTATAAAAGAACACCACACATTTAAAAGGGTGCCACTCCTTAATACTATATTGAAGCAGGGATCAATATTTTACAAGGTTTTCATCTTATCCCATACAATCACCAATGCACTAGCTAGGGATAAGTATCCCGCACTGCACTTTCCTACTGGAATTTTTATGTCTTCCTATTTGATATAAATCATATGTGTAACAAATCCTTTTCCAGGCATGGTATGAATTTGGAATATTGATGGTCCACTTATCCAAGTAAAGTTTCAATATCTCTAGGAATGTAATGATAAGATGCATTATTCAAATATTTGTGATCAATTATTTGCACCATTATACAAAAATATTTTTTGTAATTCATGTCCAAGATTTTCATAGGACGAAGTCCAGGTGTTATATCAAATTGGAGAATGGTAAATAGAATAACATGTCACATACATTAGAATATATGGATCCATGAAAGATCCCCACTATATTCCAAGGTGTGTAGTATATTGGTTGATGGTTAAGGAAATATATTATCAAACAATATTTCATGGTTTTAATTCCTTACTTGTAACTCAACAAAGAAGCTTACTTTTCCCAACCGATCCTCTATACATAGGATTTTATGGATTGAATAATTCCACCTTTGCAAGAATAGAAGCAAAGAATATGGGAGAATATCATTTTTGGGAAGAACGGTTGGAAAGGAATGATACTAGGAAGGTAATATAAAATCATTGGACCCAAGTGGCTATCAGTTTGCCATACTCATATGATCATAGGGAATAAAAAGAAGTTAAAAGAAGCTTTAGACTAATAAGTGCATACTTGTATTAAACATAAAACAAGATTTGAAGAAGAAATAAAGGTCAAGTTAGAAGTCGATTCAAATGAAAATTCCAAATAAGAAGATGAAGATAAAAGGTTAGAAGAAGAAGGAATATGAAGTATATGAAAATTATAAAAAAAGGAAATAATTGAATCCCAAAGGAAGAGAATTGAAGCAAAGGATAATGTAGAGAAAGGAAATGAATGGAGGAAGCATTTGGGAAAAAACAAAACAAGTAGAAGCTAAAAATCAGGTAGATGAAGTAGAAGCATTAAAAAGAGTTATTAAGGGAAAAACACTAAAAGAAAAATCAAACATTGATAAATAAGCAAAATACAAGGGGAAAGAAGAAATTAAAAGGAAAATGGAATGAAGTAGAAATAAAAGGACTTAAAGGATATGAGAACAAGAAATGAAAAGAAAATACCGCGGGAAGATATTTTGAAGAAAAATCAATAGAAAAAAAAAACAATTGCAAATATGTTGCCCTCTAGTTGAGGTTGTTCTGAATGAATTATAATATCCTATGGGCCCAATATTATGGCATTTCATGCATAATTATCTCCCTATATATGGAGTCATCTACAATGAATTGTTTACTTTTGATAGAAAGAGGAAACAAATAATCTTACAAACCTATAAAAGGAGGAAAACAACTGTCCAGATTATAGAAGTTATAATGATGAACATAGATGAAAAATGATCTTGTAGAAATGGACTTTGTTTGAGTGAAACAATGGAAACAATTCAATTCAATATTTTGAACATGGTAAAAGAGTTGGAATACCATAAGAAAAGAGTAGAACTTCTAAAAAATCAAGTTGACTATTCTAAAGTTGCAAATGGGGAGAAAAAATAATTTAAAGGATATGTTGTGGAGATCCAATATGAGTTAAACATTGTGCACATAGACATTTATAAAATGTTACAAAATTACCAGAACTTAGTATAAATATACTTAACATTGCAACATAGTCAAAGATTGGAAATAGACACAAGAGGATGGTAAAATTGCAGTAATTTATTGAATCAACAAAAAGAAGAATTCACTAAATCTCGTGCAAATGTGCCAAGAATGAGTGAAATAAAGTTCCTTAAGAATAATATTACTCTTGAATTTTGGGAACAAACTTGTTAATGGTAAGAGGAATATGTCAATTAATTACTGAATGATTGTGATTAGTTCTTCATAGGTAATTTTTCATGATACCACTTACCCTATTAGATTTAATCAATCTTTTGTACCATTTATTGAAGTGATGGATTATTTGTAAAAAATAAAAACACAATAAAGGAGTGATTTTAATACTAGAAAAAACAGAAATTAAAAAATTGTATTGTCACTCCAATTTCGGAGATGAGTTTGTTGAAAACTTTCTTATTAAATTAATTAGAAAGGAAATCAGATAATCTAGAATATAGGATAGCCCTTAATCGTGTCCCTTCAAGAAAACATTATTATCTATGTTTTTGTGAAGTTCTAAAATTTTATAAATCATGGAAATATTATGTAAAATAAAAAACAAATATAGAGAAGCATACCCTAGTAGTTAAAGGGGATAAGGGAATATGAAGAATCAGAGAATCTAAATGCTTCATTTTCCCATGTTCTTATTTTGTATAAGTAATATGTATGGAGACACTCAAGGATCTTCGTACTTAATATGTAATGAAAATTCGTCTTGATTAAGAAGATAATGTTGTCCAAGCATTTTGATGATTTTTGGTGTTGTTATGATTTGATGTGGATTATTCGTGTTGATTTATATGCCCTTAAAAGTTATAAGAATTGATGTTCATTTAATATGGATCATTTATATGTATATGATTCATATTCTTACTATATGGATACTGAACTATAATTTTCCATAAAATTATAAGCTATCTTAATTTCATTATTGATTATAAATACCAGCGTAGATCCAAATCCTAGGCTCTATCAAGTGCCGAGAGGGATCAAATCTCTTCGTAGGTATCCATTGATTTCATTCAAACCAAAAGACACATCTTTTTATTTAACTTCCATATATAATATTTTATTATTAATATTTAATATTATTTATGGCCCACATATAATATTTATTATTATTTATTATTTTGTTATGGACTAACATTACACCATTTCCCCATACATGGTTTTATAACCATATGCAAGGCCATCCTACAACCATGGGTTGTTTAGGAGGCCTTGCACATGGTCTTAAAACCATTTGCAAGGCCCTCCTAAACCATGTACAATAAAACTATGGGTTGTTTAGGAGACCTTGCACATGGTTTCAAAACCATGTGCAAGGCCTTCTAAACAAGCCATCGTTTTATCGTACATTGTTTAGGAGGAGGGCTTTGCACATGGTTTTAAAACCATAAACCATGTGCATAAAAACCATGTGCAAACCATGTGCACATGGTTTTAAAACCATGCACATGGTTTATGGTTTTAAAACCATGTGCAAGGCCAACATTTTTTATTATTTTGTTAAGTAAAAACATTACAACATCTCCCCCATATTGTGTTTTTTTCCTCACCCATATTTTTTTACAGATAATTAAATTTTTACTTTTTTATTGTTTTGTTAGGTAGGAAGATTACAACATCTCCCCCATATTATGTTTTTTTCTGGCCGACATTTATTTTGGCTTATAATTAAAATTTTTATTTTTTATTAATAAAAACCAACGTAGATCCAAATCCTAGGCTCTATCAAGCGCCGAGAGAGATCAAATCTCTTCTTAGGTATCCATTGATTTGATTCAAACCAAAAGACACATCTTATTATTTAAGGTCCACATATAATATTTTTATTATTAATATTTAATATTATTTTATTAGGAACGAACATTACAACATTTTCCCATACATGGTTTTAAAACCACATGCAAGGCCCTCCTACAACCATGGGTTGTTTAGGAGGCCTGCACATGGTCTTAAAACCATGTGCAAGGCCCTCATAAACCATGGGTTGTTTAGAAGGCCTTGCACATGGTTTTAAAACCATGTGCAAGGCCAACACTTTTTTAGGATAATTCAAATTTTTTATTTTTTATTATTTTGTTAGGTAGGAACATTACAACATCTCTCCCATATTATGTTTTTTACTGACCCACATTTTTTTTACGGATAATTAAATTTTTACTTTTTTATTGTTTTGTTAGGTAGGAAGATTACAACATCTCCCCCATATTAGGTTATTTTTTTGGCCGACATTTATTTTGGCTTATAATTAAAAAAAATATTGTTTATTAATAAAAATAACGTTACGTAACGTTACAAGATCTCCTCCATACTAAACTGTAGAGCGCCTCTTGGCACAATAACGTTACTTAACGTTACAAGATGTCCCCCATATTAGGCTGTAGAGCACCTCTCAGCGCAACAAAATTTCATATGTAATATACATGAGTTTCTTCCTCAACCATAGAGCATCTAAATCTTATGTTTTTCATGCATATCAATGATTTTAACACCCCTTTATCAAGTATATTAGTTTATCCATAGGATTGCATTTTCAATTCATAGTCAATATTCTGCTATAGATTGCTACAATAATAAACATAATAATGTTAAAATATGAAAGAACAATCATGAGCTTCACAAAGAAACTAGGTGTTAGACAAACCCCAAAAGACTATGGTAAGAAAGAATATGCAATATTTGTGATGGCAATAAAGTGGAGGATAAATTTTTTTCTTAGAATACCCTACTTATACACATATTAGGTCTAAATTTCATAATAATCTTAATGCTCCTAATCCTTATGACTTTTTAACTCATGAAAATGAAAAATATCTAGGAAGTTTTCTTATATAAACAAAAATGTTAAATGAAATTATTTATTCACTCATATCATTTTCTATGATTAGTTTTTTTATATCAAATTCCATACCTCGATGTTCTTATGAGTCACACTAGTTACTCACAAGAAAAATTAAATTATTACCTCTGTACGCATGAAGGAATAACATCCCAATCTTCATTGAAGAGAGAAATGCCACCAAGAGTGTCTTTTATTTATTGTATCCTTGTTGCGTTTCCACTTAATCATATAAATTGAAACTCACTATAGATAGGTTGTATGCTAGATCGCTATGTGGAACAAATAAAAAACACAATATCACCCAAAATAATATCACTCACATGTATCAAATTTACATATCATCCAATTGTTGACTATCATCCGTGTGAAATAGTGGGAGTGAATGATCAAATAAAGACTTAATATATAGTGAATGGTAGATTCATTCAGGTCCTTTTGGTTCATTATTCATATATCATCCTCTAGTTAATATGAGACATGTAGATGCAAATATCTAGACAATTATTTCATTATGGATGGTATGCAAATAAAGTCATTATTTACACTCCCTTTAGCATCATAAAAAGTCTAAATCTATTCCACTTACAATTTATTACTTAGTGTCCCTCACCCCAATCAAATTTCTTGTTTGTAAGGCTATTTAAGATCCTAGACATGTAGATGCAAATATCTAAACAATTATTTCATTATGGATGGTATGCAAATAAAGTCATTATTTACACTCCCTTTAGTATCATAAAAAGTCTAAATCTATTCCACTTACAATTTATTACTTAGTGTCCCTCACCCCAATCAAATTTCTTGTTTGTAAGGCTATTTAAGATCCTATTGACTTGCATTATTTCCCTTAAATAAAATGTTGAAACCCATCCATAATTCCTAGATATTTCAAACCACAAATATTTTGAATGAGGATGCATTTGAAGGAATTCCTAGAATAACTATTTATCCTTCTCTCATTATCCACCCATATTTTACTTCCCCATTATTTCTCATGGTTGGTTTAGCATAGTTGGAATATTTCTTTAGAAGTAAACTCCCTCCCAAATGAGAGGGAAGGTGGGGTGAGAAGATTAAAACATCAAACTTCAAAGAATTCTTTTACTAGGCCTATAGGTTGGAACAAATTCACAACCTTATGGAATTTTACACTCTCACTAGAGGATTGATAGTGTTTTATTCCATGAAAATAGAAGGGGTCAATTGGAATTCCCTGCCATCCATACCTAAGTTCTATGAAATGGTCAGTTGATTACCTATTGTAGTGGGAATCATGACCTTACTAGGGGGTCAATAAGGTGGAATTTAATGTTAAGGCATTTCCTTGGCTTAGATTCACATCATTAGCTAATAGATTCATTATCACACTTAGGAAATCTAATAATTGAGACCTTTAAAATCTCCATACTATGTCTTCCCCTTATAACTGTTAGGATATTTAGACACTTAGGAGTTAGTTAACATCAAATTGTTCTAATATATTTGTTAGGTAAAGTGTGTTTCCTTAGTATGCATTTCTATATATGTAATTCGATGGTCACGATATGATCCTAACATAAAGTGATCCAACAATTCAACTTGTCCTCGATCTTAACGACCATTGATCTATGTCTTAATTCCTGATTGGTCCATGGTCTCTATTTAAAGAGAATGGAGGGTCATTTGCTAGTTGATCAATTATGAGAAACTCATTTGTAACATTATTTCTTTTGTAAAATAAATTGCCTCAAGTAGCTATTTGGCTAGGGTCGTGGAGTGTTTCCCTCTTTGAGGGTTTAAACTACGTGAAGACATCAGTGTGTTGATATGTGATCAAATTCTAAAAGGCATTTAATCTTTTGAAAGTATTAGATCTCTCATGAAGTTCCACTTCTGTTGGTGACCTAAATCTTGAACTAGTGTTGTCGAGGTCGTGGAATGATATTTTGTTATGATATTTCTAAGAATTTTTGGGATATGGTAGGTGTTCCATTACATCCAGAGCACCATTTCTAGTTGTAAGCACTTTTCGTTTTGTTGAAAAAGGTTTTCATTTTCCCAAGAAATGACCATTTTACTAGATCTAGAGGTATATTGTTTACAATTATGCATTTTTAAATTTTTTTCCAATATTCTTTCATATTTCTTCCTATTTTTTCTTTTATTTTTTATCTTATAAATTTTCAATTTGTGTATGCTCTTTGTTGTGTGCTCTGTTTGAACTAGAAAAATAAAAAACAAAGTGAAAAGGGTTTTCTTTACTGCATATTACAATATGGCCATTCCATGTGATATTCTGCTTACTAGTTCCAACTACTCTTGGAAGTCTTGTATGGAGGATTTCCTACAAAGCAGGGGACTTTACCAAATTACCTCAGGGAAATAAAAATAATCCATAGATGATGAGAAGAAAATTAAATGGGCCAATAAATGTGATGAAGCTCGTGGAATAACTGGAATGTCAATTTATATTGATATACGATTCCACCTATCCATAATTGATGAACTAGATAAAGGTTTGGAAAAATTGGAAGTTGTGTTTGGTAAACACAATGAGATTCGATGTCGCCAACAAGAAAATGAGTTGATTTCCTTAAATCCAAGTGACTTTTATTGCAATGATTATTATCTACCTAAGTACAAAACTCTTATACTCTTAATTGAAGAATGCAAAATAAAAAGGGAATATGAGCAATGCATTTTTCATATTCTTTCCAAACATGGACCTGCATATTTTTTTTTGTATCTACAATTTATTGCATGAAAGATTCTCTGGGGGTTCACACTATGCAAAACCCTCTCTTTTGATCCTTTTGTGATTCCTTGATTGGAGAGCAAGATAAGCTCATACATATTGGAATACTTAGCAATGCATATACATATAGAAAAGCTTTAGTGACACAATAGAAATACAAGTCCAAGCATCCCAAGAAGAAACATCCTTTCAATAATAAGAAAAACAAGGGTCCCAAACCCTCTTATCCGGCTCATCCTTCCAAAAATAACGAAGGAACCAAATCAATGGTTAAGAAGACTCATGAGAAGAATGAGTGTCATCACAAATTTTGTGAGAAAGATAGCTATGATAAAACTAAATGTTTCAATAAGATGGAAGTCTTCAAAGCAACAATGAAGAAGCACAACATCAACCTTGATTTGTATTTAGAGTCAACATACTAGGGACATGCACTTTGTGTTTTTTTCCTTTAGTGCATCTTATTCTTGTTCTTCAAATGAGTGGCTCATCAATTCTGAAGCATATTTTTTTATGGCTAAGGATAACGCCAAAATTTCAACTATTAACGAATGTAACACCAAATAAATTTTTGTTGGTGATTATAGATCTCTTAGTGTTGTAGGATTTGCAACTATTCAGGTTGATGATGGTCAGTTTAATGATGTACTATGTGTTCCAATAATATCTTGTAATTTGTTGTTAGCCAATCAAATCACTCATTTTGGTGAAGGTAAGATTGTAACGTTTATGCCTCACCACGTTATAATCAAGTATTTTAAAAATTCTAAGAATTTCATAGCAACAAGAAATTGTTGATGATATTACCAATTTGTACAAGTTTAACGACTTTGGGTCATTAGCTTTTCTCTCAATTTTCGTTGCTCATAGTGATGACTTGAGAAAAAATTGGCATGAGTGAGTTGGTCACTTAAATCATCATTGATTGCAAAAACTATGTAAATAAAATATGGTGACAAGTCATTTGATGGTATCTTGCAGGGATGGTGTTTCTTCCAACTGTGTACTTGGAAAACATCATCACCATAATTTTGACAAACATGCCTCTTGGCATGCCTCAACCCCCTTAGAGCTTGTGCATATTGACTTATGTGGTCCTCTTCCATTTGCTTCCTTTCCTAGTTTCACATATTTCTTACCTTTCATTGATTGCATCGAAAGTAGTGAGTTTCTCTACGACCTAGTTCAGGGGAGATGTTGTAACATAATGTAACACTATGTTACATTACAAAAAAGAAAATTAAATAAAAATATTCATGTTTGCTCATAAAACAAAAAATTAGAACCAACTGAAAAGAAATTCAAAAACCATGTCGGCTTATAAAATAAAAATTAAAACAAGCATAAATCCATCTTAAACCTGTATTTACCAAGCACCAAATGGATCCAAATTCCCAAGATGTAATTTTTTGTGAACGTGTAAAAAATTTAAGATAAGAAATTTACACCTCAAGAAATTGTATCCCTCTCAGTGCTTGGTAGATCTGGGTTTAAGATGGATATATGTTGGTTATTAATCTAGATGCACTTGGGTTTATTTACTAAAACTTAAGAATGAAGTATTTAACATGTTCTTGGCCTACAAGCCCCTTGTTGAAAAACAATTTAGTCATCAAATTATCAAGTTAAGATATAATAATTGGGGAGAATATTTGCACTAAACATGGAATCCAACAATAACACATTGTTCCATCGACAACATAGCAAAATTTGTAGTTGAGCAAAAGAACCACATCTTAAAAGAAATAGCTAATTGTATTCTCCAAGCTAAAGGACTAAGTCTTTAACTTTGGGTTGAAGCCATAAATTGTGCAAATTACATAGTTAATTGTGTTAAGTCATGAATTTGTTTTCTTCAATCTTATATTTTGTTTGTGTTTTTGAAGCTTGCTTATTTGCTTACTTCTAGGAAATTTTGGTTTAGAACTCAATTTTTAGTTTATGCCTTTAGGTTTTCATCATTTTTGTTTTTCCTGTCTTGAAGTGTTATATAGAGTATATTTTGATTAATGGTTCCAAGAATAGCACTAAGACCAAGGCTTAATCATATAAACCTAGTTTTAAAGTTGGATTATTGATCAAATAACAAAAATTAGATTTTTGAACTTTCTTTTAGCGCAAAGGCAAAAATAATGCACTGGCGCACTACAAGAAAGTTGCGCGTGCTCAATTTGTCATTTTTCATGCCGATTTATTCAATGATTTCCTTCCTAGGGTTACTAATCACATCAATAAGCAAGTTTGATACATGTCTAGCTAGGATAATCATATTAACAGGTGTTGGTCATCATGTGAGAGAGATTGTGATAGTTTTATGCAAATGCGTGGCAAATCAAGACAGAAAGTGGAATGAGGCACGATTTTCGGCAGGAGGTTCTCAAACTGAAGATTACGAAGCTGGTGGACTCCGAGGTGGAGACACATTGCTTAAAAATCGAGAATTTGGTAGTTGAAAGAGGAATTAGGGTTTCCTAGTGTGACAGTTAGAGGTGAGTTGGAGAGTTGAAGACACCCGGAGCGTTCAATTCGACATTTAGCAAGTTCAGGAATCAACTTCTAACACTTGCATTAGGATTTGAATGAGGTATCTCACATGACCTTGGTCATGACCTGTTAAAATTGGGGTTTTTTTCTGTTAAGCCTTATGATGTCAAATTGTTAGAGGAAAACCTAAATTTTTTTATTCAACAAACTTCCAATGGTGAAATATTAGTCCAAAATTTTAAATGAGCATCGTTTGATGTTAGTAAAGTCCAGAACAACACTATTAGAGATTTCTGGTGTTGTGTTAAACCCGAATTATTTAAACTTAGCACAAAAGCATTTCCTGAATTGGTGATAAAACAGACTGTGTAAAATTGAGGACAAGCAGCCTGTGAAAGTTCAAAGGAAGATTGACTACCAAGACTGTGAAAGCTTGAAGAAAATAGGCTGTGAAGTCACCAACAGGTTCTAAAAACTTCACAGAAGATGAAGAGGAGTGGGAAGACTAATAGGGCCGAGCCCACTGAGCTAAATTGGATAGACAAATTTCCAGGATGTACTGAACTCTTTGAAAATGCTGGATGGTTGAACTTTTTTAAAAACATTGATGGATATAATGTTGAAGTCTCACACAGATTTGCTCAGTGTTATAACAAAGATATAGTATCATTTGATACTTTGAAGTTCAAATTGACTACAGATTTGGTGGCTGAAGCAACAGGGTTCAAAAATGAAGGAGAACTTTGGTTCAAGAAAGTGCCATTTACTTTCAATGCACAAAGGTATCTATTGCCTGGTATTGTTCCAGATTGGGGCAAGGGAGTGCCCATGCATAATTTTAGAGCTGAATGGGTAGAGCCTATCAAGGTTCTACAAAGTTACATCACATGTGAATGAAGGTATGCCTTCGTTTTCAAGTATCATTTCAGGTTCCTTCAACACCTTAGTGGTGAATCAAAGATGAATCTACATTTCTTCCTGCTAAAGAGCTTACAGAAGATGCCCAGCAGGGTCAAAGAACACCAAGACCATACTATTCAGTCCATCTTTCACCATGGTCTTATCAAGCTTATTATCAACAGTGTTCTGCAAAAAGAAGGAAAGACTTGGGAATACTTTCCCTTTTTGTCAGGGTTCCAAAACAGCCGAGAAGGACTGCCTACCAGAAAGCCAGCTAATAAGGGACAAACCCTAATCAGAAAACTAAGACAAAAAGTGAAGGTTGAAGATGAAGAATGTGTCAAATTAGAGGAGGTTGCAGAACAAAAGAATATTGTGAATCTAAGCAGTATCCAGATGACAGTGAGAACCAAAATATGCAATTTATTCACAAGGAGACTCAGCCTGTTCAGAATGAAGCACCAGCAGAAACATTTGTTGATGAAGAGATTATACTTACAGACAAGATTTCAGCTGATGAAGAAAACACTAAAGTCCAAAAGCAAAGTCCAATTACAGTCTTGTCTGAAGATGAAACATACCTGTTGGAAGAGGATAAATTGATTGTCAATTATAAGACTAGGATTGGCACAAAAAAGGAGTTTTACAGTTAGGAGGATAGGACAGCAGTACCAAAGAAAAAGAATCTTAAAGTTATGGAATTTTCCACTGTCATTCATCAAAGCAAAACTTTAAAAATGGTAGGAGAACTTGCTCCAGGATGGAGACTGAAGACTAGACCCAAGAACAAACTAAGGCTAAACATGAAGAAGCAACTAAACCCTAAGTTGAATACAAAAGAGGTAATTGTGCTTGATAATTCTTCCTCTGATGAAAAGATGGAGATTGGCAAGGGTAACAGCAAAGGGAAAAAGACATTGAAATCAGAAGAAGAATCCAGCCTCACTGAGACCAAATTGTCTATTGTATTTTTGGAAATACGAGGTCAAATGTTAAAAGAACAACACAAAGATGAAATAGAGGTTTCTCATTTAGAAAACAAACTGTTGGTTGATGAAAATTTTCCTGGTAAAATTGAGACTCAAGAGAACTTAAGTTTTCATGATGCTTCTACAGACCTGCTGCATGAAGATGAGGAGATCTTTAGAAAACTTAACATTCCCTGGCTTCCTGATGAGCCGCAAAGTACAACAGGAAACAAGGCATTTGACTCAGAGAAAGAAAATTTACAGAGAACTATCAAGTAGTATAAACATCAAGTAGAGTATATGCAAGAGACAAGTGATGGTTTGATTACACCTAATAAGAGAATCAAAGAAGACCTAGAGGAGGTGAACAATCACTATCAAGAACTAGTTGTAGTCTCCAAAGAGGCCTTAAAAAGGAAAAGAAGTACATATTTACAATTTGCAGGATTAAAAAAGACTATCAGAGACCTATAGAAACAAAATGAAGAGCTTACTAGAAGAATGACAGAGATGGAAGTAGAGTAGATGAAAGCTAGGAGAAAGGCCCAAGCCTTAGAGGGGATAGCCTTGTTAGCAGAAGTTGCTAAAGATCTATGAGCATTGTTAGCAAAATCAGTTACTTGTTATGTTTTGAAGAATATTTTACTTTTGTAATTACTATTTTGATAAAATCATTTCGATGAGTAGGATGAAAAGCAATTAGGGTTTAACCTCTAACTAAATTTTGAAAGATAGTATTTAGGGAGGTCACAAAGAGAACTAAGGGTTCGAATTTTGGCTGGCTAGAGGAGGTCTCCTGACTTGTTGATAAGATAAGTATATGAATCTCATGTGTATTTGAGGAACCTTTTATGAAATATATGCTCCATTTTACCCTTCAGTCTGTTCTTTGGCTTCATTTCTAGCTTGCTTAGCTACACAATTGGTAATTCCATTGCTGGTTTATAGTTTTTATGCTTGTAGTGCGTGCCATTTGTGGATGAACTTCAATGTTATTTTCTGTTGGATACATGGTTATTATGTTATGCATCTCAGTTTTTCTTTGCTTTTGATTTAGTTCTTATTTGGATTATGAATGTATTCCCTCTTGTCACCAAACTTCACAACCAGAAAACCTTTTAAAAACCCTAAAAACCTAGTTTTGTTTGATTGAATATTTGAGATTATGTTGGCTTGTTTTCTCATAGTCTGGAAACAATTTTTGGCATAAACATATTTGGCGCCGTTGCCGGGGAACGAAGTTGAAAACAATTTTTTCCCTGGGATACTTATCATTTCACTGGTTTTAAGAGGTGAACTTAAACCAGCATATCTTTAAGACTACTTTTCACCAATTTGTCACAGTGGCTACTAGGGGAATTGGAACTAGAAACAGACCTATTTCACCTTTACAGTTGGGTGTTACAGATCCTGAACAGATATTGAAGACAGCAAGGAAGATTAGAAGGTCTCAGTCATTACCATCCCTATGTGACCCTGACCAGTTGGATGGTTCATCACCTTCATCTGTGTTGAGAAAAGAAGAAGAAACTTCACCTTGGTTAAAGCCTATAATTCCTGTCAGTAACTTTCAAATTTTCACTGATCCTCAATCTTTCAGAAAAGCTAAAACAGTCTCTCCTAGTAAGATACCTCTATTCCAGTTGAAAGTAGGTAAAAACCCCTTTTAGCCAAGTTCCAACCAAACCTCTTCATCACCAAAGTCAGTCATCCTTAAAATGGTAGCCCAAAATCAACCTATAGACATGATGGACCGAATGGTTGCAGCCAGGTATGCACCACTGGTTTTGCCTCATCCTTTAAATGCACTGCCCAGAGGTGACTATCATAAATACTTGCCTAGGTTTAATGGACAGGGTGAAACTACAGCTGAAGAACACTGGGAAGATTTTCTTAGCTATGCTGATAACCAAAACATTGAAGCCAAGGACGTATGGATGAGGATGTTTGTGTAGAGCCTTGATGGAGATGTCAGGAAATGGTTTAGGGAGTTGCATGCTAACTATATCACTATCATTGAAGAGATTCAAGATCTCTTCATGAGACAATGGGGTGACACCAAAGACCATACTTATTACATAACTGAGTTTGGATCCCTTAGGAGAAAAAAGGATGAAACTATTGCAGACTTTTCAAATAGATTTAACAAAATGTACAGCAAAATTCCTGCAGAGATAAAGCCTTCAGAAACATCTACAAAACTTACATATGCAAATGATTTTGACCACGAATTTTCCTTACTACTAAGAGAAAGAAGACCTGCTTCTTTACTGAATATGCAGGATGCAGCATTGGAGGTGGAGTCTAACATATTGGCTTCCAATAGATTGAAAAAGGAAACAGCTCAGCAGATGTATGACAGGAAAGGGAAGAAAGAAGCAGCTCCAGGAGGTTCAGCTTCTCATCCTGCAAAAGGGAAAATTGATGAGATGGCCAAGTTGGTGAATATTTTGATTGCAAAATTAAACAAATTAGAACTAGAGAAAAATTCCAGTAAGCCTGTTCAAGAAGGTGAAAGAAATCCTAACAATCAGAATCAATTTAGAAGACAATTTGCTCCTCGTTTCATACCTAGAGAATGAAGGAATAATGATATTCAATGAGAAAGGAGAGAAACTGAGGACCAAAGAGTACCACCACCTCTTCAGAACAATGTTGTTGATGAAGACTTGATATTTGAAGACATGGATCAAGATATGAACCATTTTGGAGAAAGATTGTCTGAGGGTTTTGTCATTGAGGAGGAGTTTCTATACGCAGAATGCTATGATGCTGATATGTTCAAAACAGAGAATGATTTAGGTCTGAAAATGATTGCTGTAACTGCTAATGTCTGTCAAAATGAACTCAAGAAGACTGTGAATCTGAGGTCAGGTCCAAAACAAGTAGTACAAAACCCAAAGAAAAAGGTAGTTGTTCCAAATAAACAGCAATCTGATCCTGTGTCAGAGAAACAACATATTCCAAAAAAACAAAGGAAGAACATGGAGGTTGAAGAGGTAAATAAAATTGTGCAGAATTTTAGCCTGGAAAATGAATTAGGCAAGTTAAATATTCCTGTGCCTTTAACTGAATTAATGAAAAACTCTTCCTATAAAGAATCAATTCTTAAGATGATTAATTCAACAAGCAATCATCCTATTTCTGATACAGTGAATTTGCAAGAAGAAAATCCTAGGATTTTCATTGGATCAGCCTTGACTGAAAAAACTAAAAATGAAGCAAGTGCTTCACCTCCCTTCTACATTACTCTGGCAGTTCATGAACAAATGATAAATAATTGTTTGTTAGATTCGGGAGCATCACACAATTTAATGCCGATGGCTATTATGGAGGCTTTAGGTCTGAGTATAACCAGACCCTATCATGATCTGTATGCATTCAATTCAAGAGCTGTGAAGTGTTTAGGGATAATAAAGGACATGGTTGTCAGTTTGGCTCAATTACCCATGAAGAGTGTGATCATGGATGTAGTGGTAGCTGATATTACACCTAAATTTGAGTTACTTCTTTCTAGGTCTTGGGCAAAGAAAGTCGGTGGAACCTTACAAATGGATTTATCATATGCTACTATTCGTGTGTTCGGAAGAGAAAACAGAAGGCTATACAGAGAGCTTCAGTTTTCCTATATTGTAATAGATGACAAGAACCCTACCAACCACCCTATGTATGCTGTTGATAAAGATCTGGGTACTTGCATGTTACATTTTAGTGATGATGTCAATACTGCTGGTTTGTTACAGGTTGAAAGGGAACATCCAGTAAAATGCAGCAGGGAATAGGAGGATGAGATTTGGCAATTATACTTTGATGGATCCTCTTGCAAAGAAGGTGCTGGAGCAGGGGTTCTTCTTATATCCCTTAGAGGTGAAACAGTAAAGCTGATGTATAAATTAGAGTTCATTACTACAAACAATACTACTGAATATGAAGCTTTGCTGTTAGGATTAAAAGCTGCCAAAGATTTGGACATTCAACAGATTTCTGCATTTGGCGACTCCGAATTAGTTGTTCACCAGGTGAAGAGCAACTATCAAGTGAAGCAGGGTTTGCTAAAAGTCTATCGAAATGAGGTATGGGACATGATTGAAAATTATTTTGTAGCTTTTAACATTACCTATATTCCAAGAGACCATAACCAGACTACAGATTCATTAGCCTTGGCTACTACACACTTTAGAATCCCCAAAACTACACAGTTGAGATATCCCATTGAAGTTAGGTACAAACCATATGTACCTGATAATGTAAAGCAGTGGAGAGTGTTCGAAGATGACATTGAAATTAAAAGGTTTTTAGAGCTTACACATGAGTTTTCTAATTCCCTGATTGATCAAGAGGAACATGAAGGGGATGGAGAGATGGAAGAGATTGCTGAAAATGAAATAGATGGACACAAAATCATTGAATTAAAAAGTAATTTCATCCCAAATGGTTTGGTACCTTTGGAAAGGATATTTTCAAAAGATGATACACTCTTAAAACCTGTTGTACAGTCCTCAGAAGAGAATGTGGTGGATTGTAACAATGACTCTGCAGAACATCCTAGAATGGTTAAAATTTCGAAAGCACTTACAGCTGAACAAAGAAACAGGTACATAATATTATTAAAAGAACATGTTGATGTTTTTTCATGGTCTTATGAAGAATTGAGAACGTATGATACTGGAATTATACAACATAAATTCCCTTTAAAATCGAATGTTAAACCTTTTCGTCAGAAATTAAGGAGGATTAATCCAGCCTTGTTTCCTGTTATTGAAAAAGAAGTGAAGAAGTTATTGGATGCCAAGATCATAGTGCCCATTAGGTATTCTTCATGGGTGGCTAATCTAGTTCCTGTTAGGAAGAAGAACGGAGAAATCAGACTGTGTGTCGACTTTAGAAATTTGAACAGATCTTCATTAAAGGATAATTATCCTCTGCCTAAAATTGAGCAAATATTGCAGAAAGTGGTCGGGGCACAGAGGATCTCAATGGTTGATGGTTTCTCAGGGTACAATCAGATTTCTATGCATCCTGATGATAAGGAGAAAATAGCTTTTACCACTCCTTGGGGAACTTTCATGTATGATAAGATGCCTTTTGGTCTAATGAACGCTGGAGCCACTTTTCAGAGGGCTATGGATATAGCTTTTGTCAGAGAAAAGGACAAGTTTGTGGTAATTTACTTAGATGATATTACTATTTTTTCACAATCAGATGATGAACATCTAAAGCATTTGAAGCAGACTTTTTTGAAATGTAGAAAATTTGGCTTGTCCTTGAATCCGAGGAAGTCACACTTTGCTATACAAGAAGGCAGATTACTGGGTCATTTAGTTTCTGCTGATGGTATAAGGATTGACCCCGAAAGGGTGAAAGCTATATTGAAGATAAGTCTACCAAGAAGTAAAAAGGATGTTCAATCTTTCATCAGTAAGATTAATTTTCTGCGTTGGTTTATACCAAACTTTGCTGAGATTATCAAGCAGATTACAGCCATGCTTAAAAAAGATCAAGAGGTCAAGTGGACTACTGAAGCAAAGAATGCATTTGAAAAATTCAAAATGGCTCTTACTGAAGCTCCTGTATTAGTAAGTCCAGATTTTACCAGAGAATTTCTAACATTCTCATTTGCATCGGAGGATACACTAGCAGTTGTTCTGTTGCAGAAGAATAAGGAGGGTCTGGAGGAACCTATTGCATTCTTCAGCAAAACTCTTAGAGATTATGAATTAAAATACAGTATCTTGGAAAAATAGGCCTATGATTTGGTAAAATCTTTAAAGTTTTTCAGAATCTATGTTTTGCATTCTAAAGTTATTTCATATGTGCCTAATGCTACTGTAAAAGATGTTTTGACATAGCCTGATAGTGAGGGGAAAAGAGGCAAGTGGATTGCTAAAATCATGGAGTATGATGTAGATATCATACCTACCAAACTAGTCAAGGGACAAGGTTTAGCCAAGATGCTAGCAGAATCAAATTTCCAAGCTTTGGGATTGCATGTAATGGCTGAGGAGCTAGCTCAGGAAGAAGATCAAGCAATGTTGGAAAAAGAAAAGATTATGGACTATTATTCAACATCCACATGGTACGTAGACATTGTGTATTTTCTGTTGTATTTGCAATGTCCTGAGCATTTAGATAGAAAAGATGCTAGATATTTGAAGCTAAGAACTACTAAGTATTGTTTAGTAGAAGAGCAGTTATTCTGGAAGGACCCAGGTGGTATTCTACTAAGATGCTTAGATAAATCTGAAATTGAAGGAGTGATTTCTGAATCTCATGAGGGTGCTTGTGGAGGTCACAAGTACTGGAAGGAAACAACATACAATATTTTAAGAGCTGGGTACTATTGGCCCTCTTTGTTTGTAGATGTATATCAACAGGTAAGAGCCTGTATCCCTTGTCAGAAGTTTGCTGGCAAACAAAAATTGTTGTCAATGCCCCTAAATCCTATTGCAGTAAGTGCTCCTTTCCAGCAATGGGGTCTAGACTTTATAGGAGAGATAAGTCCATCTTCCTCAAGACAACACAGGTGGATTCTAACTGCAACAGACTTTTTTACCAAATGGGTGGAAGCTATCCCTACTAGGAATGCCACAGATAAAGTGATTATGGAATTTGTTGAAGAAAATATCCTCAGTAGGTTTGGGTGTCCTCAGAAAATAGTAACAGATAATGCAAAGGCTTTTAAGTCTAGGGCAATGGAAGCATTTTGTGAAAAGAATGGTATCTTGCCAAAACATTCAACTCCTTACTATCCTCAAGGTAATGGTTTAGCTGAGTCCTCAAATAAAAACATCATTCAGAGTATCAGAAAATTGCTAAAGCATAACAAGAGATCATGGGATTCTATGCTGAAATATGCATTATGGGCTGATAGAATAACAGTCAAACAAGCAATTGGAACTTCTCCTTTCCAATTAGTGTATGGTACAGATGCAGTTTTTCTTGTTCAATTGGGCATTCCAGTGATGAATTTTTTTCAGAATTGTCAAGAAGAACCAAATGATATGCAAAGAAGGATTTATGAGATGATAGAGTTGCATCAGAACAGGAAAAAAGTGGAAGAAAAGGCACAGTTATATAGATTGAAGATTAAAAACAGATTTGACAGGAAAATCAAAGATGACACTTTCTCAATTGGTGATATGGTTATGAGGTGGGATGCTAGGAAAGAGCAAAAAGGGAAACATGGCAAATTTGATAACCTCTGGTTTGGCCCTTTCCTAGTGTCTAAGATTTTGGAAAATAGCACTTTTGTCCTGCAGTCTTTGGAAGGCGAGGAATTGTCAAGTCCAGTCAATGGACGATTCCTCAAGCATTTCTACAGTTTTTGAGGAGAATTTTACATTTTCATTGTATATAACGGTGTGAGTAAAACATAATAAGGACTCCATAACCCAATGGAAATTTTGCAGACTAGTAGGTAGCAGAAAAGAAGGCACTGGTCTACAGGTTCTTGAAGCCTCACAAGGAGGACTTCATACACCAGTAGGAGCCAGATGTTAAGTCATGAATTTGTTTTCTTTAGTCTTATATTTTGTTTGTGTTTTTTAAGCTTGCTTATTTTCTTACTTCTAGGAAATTTTGGTTTAGAACTCAATTTTTAGTTTATGCCTTTAGGTTTTCATCATTTTTGTTTTTCCTATGTCTTGAAGTGTTATATAGACTATATTTTGATTAATGGTTCCAAGAATAGCACTAAGACCAAGGCTTAATCATATAAACCTAGTTTTAAAGTTGGATTATTGATCAAATAACACAAATTAGACTTTTGAACTTTCTTGTAGCGCAAAGGCAAAAATAATGCACTGGCGCACTACAAGAAAGTCATGCGTGCTCAATTTTTCATTTTTCATGCCGATTTCTTCAATGATTTCGTTCCTAGGGTGACTAATCACATCAATAAGCAAGTCTGATACGTGTCTGCCTAGGATAATCATATTAACAGGTGTTGGTCATCATGTGAGAGAGATCATGACAGTTTTATGCAAATTCGTGGCAAATCAAGACAGAAAGTGGAATGAGGCACGATTTCCAGCAGGAGGTTCTCAAACTGAATATTACGAAGCTGGTGGACACCGAGGTGGAGACACATTGCTTAAAAATCAGGAATTTGGCAGTTGAAAGAGGAATTAGGGTTTCCTAGCGTGACAGTTAAAGGTGAGATGGAGAGTTGAAGACACCTAGAGCATTCAATTCGACATTTAGCAAGTTCAAGAATCAACTTCTAACACCTGCATTAGGCTTTGAATGATGTATCTCGCGCGACCTTGGTCATGACCTGTTAAAATTGGGGTTTTTTTTTTCTGTTAAGCCTTATGATGTCAAATTGTTAGAGGAAAACATGAATTTGTTTATTCAACAAACTTCCAATGGTGAAATATTAGTCCAAAAGTTTAAATGNTTTTTTTTCTGTTAAGCCTTATGATGTCAAATTGTTAGAGGAAAACATGAATTTGTTTATTCAACAAACTTCCAATGGTGAAATATTAGTCCAAAAGTTTAAATGAGCATCGTTTGATGTTAGTAAAGTCCAGAACAACACTGTTAGATATTTTTGGTGCTGTGTTAAACCCGAATTATTTAAACTTAGCACAAAATCATTTCCTGAATTGGTGATAAAATAGACTATGTAAAATTGAGGACAAGCAGCTTGTGAAAGTTCAAAGGAAGATTGACTGCCAAGGCTGTAAAAGCTTGAAGAAAATAGGCTGTGAAGTCACTAACAAGTTTTGAAAACCACACAGAAGATGAAGAGGAGTGGGAAGACTAATAGGGTCGAGCCCACTGAGCTAAATTGGATAGACAAATTTCCAGGATCTGCTGAACTCTTTGAAAATGCTAGATGGTTGAACGTTTTTAAAAATATTGATGGATATAATGTTGAAGTCTCACATAGATTTTCTCAGTGTTATAACAAATATATAGTATCATTTGATACTTTGAAGTTCAAATTGACTACAGATTTGGTGGCTGAAGCAACAGGGGTCAAAAATGAAGGAAAATTTTGGTTCAAGAAAGAGCCATTTACTTTCAATGCATAAAGGTATCTATTGCCTGGTATTGTTCTAGATTGGGGCAAGGGAGTGCCCATGCATAATTTCAGAGCTGAATGGGTAGAGCCTATCAAGGTTCTACAAAGTTACATCACATGTGAAGGAAGGTATGCCTTTGTTTTCAAGTATCATTTCAAGTTCCTTCAACACCTTAGTGGTGAATCAAAGATGAATCTGCCTCTCTTCCTGCTAAAGAGTTTACAGAAGATGTCCAACAGGGTCAAAGAACACCAAGACCATACTATTCAGTCCATCTTTCACCATGGTCTTATCAAGCTTATTTTCAACAGTGTTCTGCAGAAAGAAGGAAAGACTTGGGAATACTTTCTCTTTTGGTCAAGGTTCCAAAACAGCCAAGAAGGACTGCCTACCAGAAATCCAGCTGATAAGGGACAAACCCTGATCAGAAAACTAAGACAAAAAGTGAAGGTTGAAGATGAAGAATGTGTCAAATTAGAGGAGGTTGCAGAACTTACAAAAGAATATTGTGAAACTAAGTAGTATCCAGATGACAGTAAGAACCAAAATCTGCAATTTATTCACAAGGAGACTCAGCCTGTTCAGAATGAAGAACCAGCAAAAACATTCGTTGATGAAGAGATTATACTTACATACAAGATTTCAGCTGATGAAGAAAACACTAAAGTCCAAAAGAAAATTCCAATTACAGTCTTGTCTAAAGATGAAACATACCTGTTGGAAGATGATAAATTGACTGTCAATGATAAGACTAGGGTTGGCACAAAAAAGGAGTTTTACAGTCAAGAGGATAGGACAACAGTACCAAAGAAAAAGAAGCTTAAAGTTATGGAATTTTCCACTGTCATTCATCAAGGCAAAACTTTAAAAATGGTAGGAGAACTTGCTTCAGGCTGGAGACCGAAGACTAGACCCAAGAACAAACTAAGGCTAAACATGAAGAAGCTACTAAACCCTAAGTTGAATACAAAAGAGGTAACTGTGTTTGATAATTCTTCCTTTGATGAAAAGCTAGAGATTGGCAAGGGTAACAGCAAAGGGAAAAAGCCATTGAAATCAGAACAATAATCCAGCCTCACTGAGACCAAAGTGTCTGTTGTATTTTTGGAAATACAAGATCAAATGTTAAAAGAACAACACAAAGATGAAATAGAGGTTTCTCATTTAGAAAACAAACTGTTGGTTGATGAAAATGTTCCTGGTAAAATTGAGACTCAGGAGAACTTAAGTTTTCATGATGCTTCTACAGAGCTGCTGCATGAAGATGAGGAGATATTTAGAAAACTTAACATTCCTTGGCTTCCTGATGAGCTGCAAAGTACAACAAGAAACAAGGCATTTGACTCAGAGAAAGAAAATTTACAGAGAACTATCAAGCAGTATAAACATCAACTAGAGTATATGCAAGAGACAAGTTATGGTTTGATTACAGCTAATAAGAGACTCAGAGAAGACCTAGAGGAGGTGAAAAATCACTATGAAGAACTAATTGCGGTCTCCAAAGAGGCCTTAAAAAGGAAAAGAAGTACAGATTTACAATTTGCAGGATTAAAACAGACTATCAGAGACCTACAACAACAAAATGAAGAGCTTACTAGAAGAATGACAGAGATGGAAGCAGGGCATATGAAATCTAGGAGAAAGGCCCAAGCCTCAGAGGGGATAGCTTTGTTAGCAGAAGCTGCTAAAGATCTATGAGCATTGTTAGCAAAATCAATTACTTGTTATGTTTTGAAAAATATTTTACTGTTGTAATTACTATTTTGATAAAATCATTTCGATGAGTAGGCTGAAAAGAAATTAGGGTTTAACCTCTAACTAAATTTTGAAAGATAGTATTTAGGGATGTCACAAAGAGAACAAAGGGTTCGACTTTTGGCTGGCTAGAGGAGGTCTCCTAACTTGTTGATAAGCTAAGTATATGACTCTCATGTGTATTTGAGGAACTGATTATGAAATATATGCTCCATTTTACCCTTCAGTCTGTTCTTTGGCTTCATTTCTAGCTTGTTTAGCTACACAATTGGTAATTTCATTGCTGGTTTATAGTTTTTATGCTTGTAGTGCTTGCCATTTGTGGATGAACTTCAATGTTATTTTCTATTGGATACATGGTTATTATGTTGTGCATCTCAGTTTTTCTTTGCTTGTGATTTAGTTCTTATTTGTATTATGAATGTATTCCCTCTTGTCACCAAACTTCACAACCAGAAAACCTTTTAAAAACCCTAAAAACCTAGGTTTGTTTGATTGAATATTTGGGATTATGTTGGCTTGTTTTCTCATAGTCTGGAAATAATTTCTAGCATAAAAAAATTGCACCCCCACTAAATCTTGTAAGTTATCACACCAGAAGAATACCAGAGTAAAATTGAACTAGATGTAAGCCACTTCCATGTATTTGGAAGTGAAGCGTGAACTCATATTTCATATGAAAATTTGAAAGCATTGCATCCCAAAAGTGAAAAATGCATATTTGTTGGATATTTTGAAGATTTCAAATGTTATAGACTTTTTTAGCCAAATTATGATAATATAATTATTAGAATAGATCCTAAACTTGATGAAAATATCTCACCCTACAAGCCTAGTTCGGTGTTTGTGTCGTTTGTTGCCTGCAACCATGATTTGGTGTTTGTTCCATCTTCTACTCCCAAATTCCTTGACAAAATTCCTCAAGTTTGTTTCTAATGATGATAGTGAGGATGAAAATTCACCTCGGTATTCTCATTTTCCTTTAGTTTCAGCAGTATGACCCCTCGCTTGATGGTCTCATTTAACATGTGAAGTAGTTGGTTATCTTGTCGACGATCCCAGGGATCAATGTAGAACATATTCATAGTTTGAGAAAGACACCTCTATTTAGATTCAAGTTTCAAAGAATCATGATCCATAAATTTGCAAAATCTTTAGGGAATCTAGGTTGGGATTTAGATATGGATGAATAGTATCATTCATTATTGGAAAATGATACTCAGGATCTTGGTTCTACATAACTAAGTAGGCATCAGATGCAAGTGGTGAAATGTTGAAGGAAACATTAGTTGCAAAAGGATTTTCCCAAGTTGAAGAAATTGACTGCAATGAAACCTTTTCCCTTGTTTCCAAAATGAAATTCATCTTCCTTGTTCTTTCCCTTACAATCTTACATAAATGGGAGGTCCATCAAATGGATGTCAAGTCCACCTTCTTGCACAAGAACTTATAGGAATAAATTTACATGGAAGAACCTCATGGCTATGTTCAAAATGAATCTAGCCTTGTATGTCTCCTTAAAACATCCTTATATGGCCTTAAGCAATCTCCTCAATACTGGTATGCCAAAATGGATAGCTTTCTCCTTGACACTAGTGTTTCTAGATTCCATTCTAACCCCAATGTCTATACCAGAAACTAGGAAACTATCTCATCATCCTTATTCCTTATGTTAATGACATTTTACTTATTGGTAGTGACAATAAAATTTTAACCCATGTGAAGTCCAGTCTTAAGAAAAAAATCGAAATGATTGACTTAGGAAATTTCAATCATTTTCTTGTCCTCCAAGTCTTGCAAACAAAAGGAGGAATATTATTTCTCAGTCTAAGTATGGTTGTGACCTTCTTTGTTGCTTTCACATGAAAAATTGTAAACTATCCCCATCTCCCTTCCATTATGGAGTCAAACTATCTACTACTTGCACTTCACCCGAAGTTGATGCCACCTTGTATTGATAGCTTGTTGGTAGTCTCTTATACTTGAGTCATACCTATATATCTATTTCCTTTGCCATTGGTATTATTACCCACTATATGCATACACCCCATGAAATCCATTAGAAATTAACAAAATGGATACTTTGTTAGATTTAGGGTATAATTTAGTTTGGGATTCATTACAATTCAAGGGGACTACTTTGTTGGTTGGTTTCATTGGTTCATATTTGGTCAACGATCTTGATGATTGAAATTATACTTCATGTTATGTTTTTCAGTCTTGGTTCAAGACTTGTCACTTGGGATTGTAAGAAAAAATGAGGTTTTTCTCTTTCTTCAGTAGAAATAGAGTATTGAGTTGCAGTTAATACCATTTAGAATTATTTGTGTCTTTGAGTAGTAGCATCTAACTACCCTTTGGCGTGACAGTTATATTGTCATGAATCTCTCCAAATATATAGTTCAACATTAGTACAGTAAACATATTGAGCCACATATCCACTTCATCGGAAAGCTTGTTCTTGAAGTGCTTTTTTTCCATATAGATGATCAAGATGTAGACATATTCACAAAGTCTCTTACAAAAGAAAAGTTCTCTAAACTTCAATCTAGGTTAGGAGTTCAAGAATTTGTCATTAAGGGGGGATAGGCTCTAATTCCTCATTCCTTCTCCTATAAGTGCCACTTTTGTAAATCCTTTGATCCTATCACAAGTTGTTATTAAGGGGAATGTTAGGATATTTAGACACTTAGGAGTTAGTTAAGATCAACTTATTCTAATATATCTATTAGGTAGAGTGTGTTTCTTTAGTATGTAGTACTATGCATTTGTATATATGTAGTCTGTTAAGATTCCATATGCATAGATAGATATCATTAGTGTTTAATCCAATTTCACATCAACATCATATGCAGAATCACTGAAAGAAACACAATCACAAGATAGGCATATATTTATCCTGGGAACCCCTAAAGGGGAAAAAAACCCAACAAAACTTCCTTTATATAGATGTATAAGATAAAACCCCAAAACAAGTACTCGTCCTCCTTGTTGATCAATGTCTCTCTCTCTCTCTCTCTCTCTCTCTCTCTCTCTCTCTCTCTCTCTCTCTCTCTCTCTCCTACGCGCTATACACAAGCGTGAGAGTGCATTCTAATGAGGAACACAACTCTTATATTTATACTCTTTCTGTCACTTGAATTTTACCCTAACAAGTCGGCCCCAAAAAATTTATCGGGACGACTTCACCTAGGAAGATGCAAAACAATATTATATTATATTCAAGAGGTTACTATTGACCCGACTTACAATGGAGGTTGTACCTCATGACTCTTTGATGACCAAATACAATAGTAACATCCCGACAGAGGAATAAGACATCTCCCTTGGGTTACATCACTAAAATACATTTATAATATTCTTCAATGTTACAATATTTCAACACTCCCCCTTAATGAGAAGGGTATTCTACTAACAACAACACCATCTACTATAGGATCAAGGAGAGAGAGCATCTTTAGTAGTATCAAGTTAATACATCTATGCACCATAGGAATTTTTCAACAATCATCAGCAATTGGAACTGTTACTGAAACATCTTCAATATTGGAACATCATCTTCTACAACATTGAGTCTTCATCTTCTGAAGTATTCGATCACTTGATCCTTTTCTGCAACACTTTTATCTTCATCTTCTTGCAGCCCTCGATCAATCGATCCTTTACAACAAAACTTTGATCTTCATATTATTGCAACACTCGATCACCCAATCCTTTACAACAACATCTTTAGATTCTTATTGTAATTGATTACTTTATCTTCTATAGTACTCAATCACTTGATCCTTTGCAGCATTCAATCACTGGATCCTTTGCAGCATTCGATCACTTGATCCTTTGTAGCACTCAATCATTGGATCCTTTACTTGATTTGTCAATCAATATAATCAATAGAAGCATCATAACCTACACCACACATGATCTCTTTATGGGATGATCAATCCCTATCACTTTAGTACATAAGTCCAAGTATGATGCAATTCTTATCATCATTCTCCCCCTTAATGAGGGTCCATATCATTATTAATTTGTCACAGTGATATAGGAACTAAAAGCACAGTCTCACAAAGAATTCAGACAAATATGCATAAAATTGGCAAAATGGTGCTGAAATGGAAGTAGCATCTCTATATAATCAAATGAAATAATGATGATACAATACAATGATCATGACAGATGCATGAATTCCAAGACAATGATCATTCGAATTGAATGAATGGGTGTAGCTTAACTGAATGTAACCCACAGTAAACACTTAAGTTAACCACTGATCAAAACCCTAATTGACTCAACTGAGTCCTAACTGAAGTCGAAGTGCAATAAATGATTGAGTCTAACTAAAAGTAGCTCAGACACATGTCACTGCAAGCCAACCAACAAGTGGTAGCGCATCAATGAATCCAATGAACCCTAATGAGGTTAACTAAAGTGTGACTGACCATTAGAAGTGGTTGGAGGAGCCCCTGTTGACTCCAACTCATTAAATATTAATTAAATAATCAATTTAATGAAAGGAGGTGCCTTCACATCTCTGTTTAACTGATTGTAACCATCAGTTATCAATTAAGTGCATTTATGACACTCATATCACCCCCGGAGTGCTCCAGTTATCCTCCCCGAATGAAGGAGAAGGATTAGTTAGCCTCCTTGATTGAAGGTAGGCATGGGTGTGCTCATGTTGATGCCATACAGTGCTCCTCTGATTTCAATTAAATCAATAAAACTTAGGATAGTGGTTTGACTAGGACAAATTGACCAAAATGAGTGTGTATGGTGGTAAATGTCTCCAACACCCCCCCTTAAGCTATACTCAGGAGAAGTAGAAAACATAAAGTGCATAAGAATTCTAGGACCCCAGCAACAAACGCCATAGGCCACCCTGTACAATACTGAAAATCAAACAATGCTCAAAACAAACTAAGTGAGGAAAAGAGGAAAAACCCAGTGGGAAAACCCCCCCCTCAAGCTGAACACTGAAAGTAGTTGGATCACCCTGATGAACTCACCCTCAACAGTGAACGGAGGTAAGTGAACTTATTTTCTGAAAATATCTTGGTGAAGATGTCTGCAACCTGCTCATCAGTCAGGCAATATTGCATAATGATGGTCTTGTCATGCACTAGCTCCCTGATATAATGCATATGTATCTCTACATGCTTGGTCCTCTTCCTAGTAACTATATCTATGGATATATTGATAGCACTTTGATTTTCACAAAAGAGGCTAATGGACAAAGTACTACCAAGATCAAACTCTAAAAGAATGCCTTGCAACCAAACTGCTTGGATGTAGGCATTCACCTCTCCTCGATACTCGGCCTCTGCTGAAGAAAATGCTATGGCAGCCTGATTTTTTCTAGACCAGCAAATGGGGCCACCACCAAACATGAAGACATATCCATAAGTAGACTTTCAATCAATAGAATCACCCTCCCAATCGGAATCTGTGTATCCAACCAGCTCTAGCTGAGAGTTTGCAGCATAGTGAATGCCATAGGTCCTGATTCCCTGAATGTACTGGAGGATCCTCTTGGCTTCCTTCCAATGAATATCATGGGGATGATGCATGTATATTGATACAACATTCATGGCATAATAGATATTAGGTTGAGAATGAGTCTATTACATCCTTGACCCTCCGACCGGTGAAGAGGACGCGACGAAACACCAATACAACCGGGAAAACAACCCCATGAACATGAACAGATATCAATGCTGAAATTAAAAACTTAAACATAATACATACAGAGATGCATAATCCATCATACAAGGATGCATGGTTATTCAACATTCAGTGGAAGCAACACACATACATTCCACCATTCAACATGTTCATCATTCTCAAGAAATAGTAGCTACAATTGCAGAGATGAAACAATCAGGAGTACTTATATTTTTGGTGAAGAACTCGCCCCGCAACCAGCTACGTCGCTGCAACGTTCCACCCAACCATAGGCCAACGTGCTCATCAATCTCTCAACAACACTACCACCCTCAATCTGGGCATGATTCCTCAAGGAATAAGGGTCAATGCAGGCTTACACATAGCCAAGGTTTTCCAATACACAGCCAAACCCACACCATAGGGTTTTACCAGGTTGTCAAGGAGCTAGGATAGGCTAATGCTAAGTTGGTGGCCTCAACACCAGGCTTCCCAAGCATTCCCAGCCTCTAATCCTTCTCTCAATAGTCCAAAGACCAACCACTGCACACCGCAGCAAAACAACCATTCACAGCTCTGTGAAGAAGATGAAGACAACCGGTGGCAACCCCAAACGAAAGCTGAACATGGCTCAAGTCCACAAGACAACTCAGAGTTGTTCTTGGCCCTAGCATGGCCAAAACAACTCAACAGCAACCCAAAACCAGGGTACATCAACAGCCACAACCCCACAATGGAAAACAATGGCAAATTTACACAGTCCCAAAATAGGGAAGAAGTCAGACTCCCAGCGCAGACATGGGAAAACTCAGCCAACGGACGTGGAAATCCATAGCCCACAGCACACACAATTCCTCAATGCAGCAGGTGGAGGACTTACACAGGCAGAAAGGGGAAGAGAACAACTCTCCACTGGTGCGCAAAAGAAAAAGACGCAGGCCAGGCAAAACATGGAAGAAACCCATACAGAGTCCGAAATGGAAGAAGAAATCGGACTCTCAACAGCATCCAAAATCATGGGAAAAACGACAGCAACCCAACTCGCGGTTCAAACCAACAGCAAGCAGAATCGTGGATGAAACCATGGCTATGTCACATACACAGTAGAATTCGTGCCCTTGAGGCCGCTCTTCCAGCTTGCTGCATGCACAAAACCACAGGAGAACCCCCGATCAGTGTGTGAGGAAAACCGAACGCCTCTCTGCACGTCCCTGTGTGTGAGATCCGAATCCCCCAGACCACACTCGTAAAGGTGAAGACCAGGCATGAAAGTGAATAGGCATGAGAATCCCCCAAATAGAAATCGCACATCCCCTTCACTCAGCCCTGCACGAGGAAGATGAACTAGCCTCCTCCTCCTACATGTGGATGAACAGACGACCGGGAGGAACGAACAGACCAGATCCTGCGGAGGTTGGAATTATGGGAGAGTGGAGTGAATGTTCCTTCCACCCCACGTGATGGTGAAGAGGAGAATCTGTTGGTGGAGTGGGCATGTGGGAAAGGACTGACAGTCCTCCACAACCACCACTACTCAGCAATAACTACCTCAACTACTCAACAAGACATTAAAGAGTTTGGATAAGACAAGGGAGAGGACACATCAAACAAGGTGGTAACACATGTGTTCCCCCCCCCCATAGACCAAGGTTTGACATCCCCCACCCTTATCCTTTGGAATCATGCCCTTTTCATTTCAACGTTGCACTACCGTAGCTGGTTTTGGTTTTAGTTTTAATTGATGTGCGTATTTACATGATGCCAAACTATAATGTGCCAAATAGCATGATATACCATCGGCAACTATCCCCATTGTCGAAACATACACAACCAAATCGATGGTGGGGCTTTTGCCTTTAGCTCCTCACCATGATTAATTACATTATATACATCATGCAAATGGGGTCAAAACCGGGGTGTTACATTCCCCTCCCCCTTGGAATAACACCGTCCTCGGTGTTCCAATACATAGGAATATATATACAATATATATACAATTGCACATCAAAATTCAAAATTTTGCAGATCTGTCCCACGTTCAATTATTCACTTTGAACGTTCAGGACCAAGCCCCTCGGCTTCCATGAACTTCTCCCGCTGGTTCTCAGTTTTCAGCTTATCCCGAAGTCTATGAACTTTGCGGCTTTTGCCCTCATCATGTTCCCTCATTGGGAAGTCCCGGTGTAAATGATGTCCTCTACATTCCCAGCATTTCACTGGCTGCTTCATCTTTACTTGCTCAATTTCCTTTGAGTCTTCATGCCTGGACCGCTTCTTAATAGGTCTCTTGGACGAATGTCCCATCACTGATCCATCTTCCTTTCCTTTGCCGATTGCTCCCAGAAGGATTTTCACCTCCTTTTGCAAACCAATAGAGTCTTGCAAAATCTGGTGGTTCATTTCATTCTGCCTTTTCTATATCTTGAGCATCTCTCCAAGATTCTCTTGGGCCCTGGCAATCATTTGAAGGAGACTTCCAGCCAAGTCCAACAACTTTTGATCTACTGCCATGATCAATGTGCACCACTGGGTTTCACTTTTCTTACCTGTGAAATGCACCATTGAAATTGTGTCAAACCAAGCATAATATAAACATTAAAACTAGTCAATTAATTACCCAATTGGCATGACAGTCCAAGTCTCGTCAATGAGGCTTTCATATTTTTCATGCCTTCCCAACAAGCACATGAGCTCATTCATGTCCATCTTTGGGCAGGGAATTAAGCATTCTAGCATTCACAATTTACTTTAAGCAAATACACACATTCCATTTTCACTCATACATGCATTCAACAATCCTTTGTTTTCACAATGCATAAATATATATGTATATATATAATTAAAAAGGGCAAGAGTTTTTCCCCTCTTTGTTTTGTTCCATCCTGGAACCCACACCACCGCTGTGGCTTTTCATGCTCTTAGCCTCTTTCACTTCATCGTGAATGCTAGACCAATCCTTCTTGGTCATGACACTTAGTGTCTTCAGTCTATTCCAGACCTCTAAACCATGGAGTCTCTCCACATGGTTTGTCTTGGCTGCTAGGAACTTCACGGTCTCACTAGCACCTTTTTCATTACTACTCATTCCGAGCTTTCTAGGACAGTCACATGTCCACATGCACCCCTAGGATGCTCTCATAGTCCTTGCTTCCAGTGATACCTATATCCAAACATTGAATAGATTCACATGTTTAGTTTATTCTCATCAGTTTTATCTCTAGAACAAGAGCTTAAAACATCATAACCAAATCATATACACATGTATATTCATAAGAAAAATAATCCAATACTTATCTGTATTGTGTGTTTCCTCATTCGTCCATAGGATCCTGGTTCACTTTGCAAGCCTTGGGATCACCTATGGACTTGGATGTTAGGTCAGCATGCCGGCTGCTCCACAACATCAATAATTAATGTCCAGCCAGTACATCCTCATGTCAACTGGGCTTGGAACTTTACCACGACCATTTCTAGGTCTAGGATCTACTATGGATCCCCGGGCATATAACATCCCAACATACACTTTTATCACAATAACACATACACTTATACCAACAATAACCCTTACTCCGCAACCCCTCACAACAACCATTTACCTTTTACCTTTACCTTTTACCTTTTACCTTTAGGGTGCAACACCCAACTGCATCTATCTAGTCTGTCAACACAAGCAATATAAGAAAACTCATCAGCGTTATTGCTCTAACACTATAATCACATTTCATATCATTCACTATCAAGTATTGAGACACCAGGAGTGCGTCCACTCCCTAGGGTGTAATCAATATTGAAAACCCTTTCATGATCCAACATCAGAAAAGTGTGCACTCTTTCCCGGTGTGTGCCATGTAGGCCCTATTCATACTCGAGCAATCGGTCATCATGGAAATAAAATCAAAACATGTTCTACATATTGAATTTAACAATTTAAACATGCATATTCTTAGCAAGGGTCACAAAACACTTATCCATTTGTCGATGTAGTATTCCTTCATTAAGGAGGAATGGTGGCTCCTTCTCTAAGTTAACAGTCCCTCAGTTTTCCATCCCAACTCCTTTTTACATTTCATATCCACACATGTCTTACCGACATAATTTATACCATCTCACTCATGTTGCTTACCAAACATGCAGTGCAGATGAGACATTTCCAAAATGTCCAATGGAGTTTCACCCGAAACCCATTTCCAAGATAAGGGATAACCTTCCCATGAAGTTTGGCTCTTGCAGGCCATCACACGTGATCTTCCTATAATGTGTACCCCTGGCACATTCATCAAATAGCCCAACATTCAATCATTATCTGATAATACAATCCAAATTGATTGTTCTACAACCAAACAATGACATTAGTAATCAAATTCAATAGGAATTTGCAATTCTATCTACTACAGAAATAAATTTGCTTGGCAACGAGGTGATCCTCAATTGTGGGTCTCTCATAAGTAGCACTACTATGCCCATTATAATTTTATGCTTACTAGCATAACATGATTACCCACTTACCATGCGTCCTCCTGACACAATATTATACAAGCCAACAATGATTAGTAGTCGTTAGCAATTTCTTAAATCTGAAATTTACAATTCAAATTTAACAACCCATTATGCATACCAACAATTCTCATAGCCATGAGACTCTTCTCATGAAGTTTGGCTCTTTCACATGGTAGATTCCGGCATTGGTCATGGTATTACTCTCATTGCCATACTCTAAATAATCTACCTGAAACATGAGCTTCAATCAACCAAACACTTGGTAAGTCTAGATGCATATAACCTTTTCATTGCTACAACCATCACTGAAGCATTTTCAGAATTTATAAAATTCAAATACTTCCAGCTGTTAGTCACATCAATATTACCAAAACTCATTTACTTCATGCAATCATTATCATACTAACATTTGCAAGGCATAGTCACATCATTCATGGAATTAAATGAAATGTTTAGATACTCCTTACTTCACAAGCGTATCATTTGTACCACCTTGCTCTTCCATAGAGCATTTCTGGCAGCCAACTGACCATGACTATCTTCTTTACGCACTTACTATCCTACATTCATAACAGCCTTTGAAACAGTTCCAGAATTATCATCAATTCATCATTTCAGCCATTAGTTATTCATTATATCACATGCACTCATCTCAATTCATTCATGCAATGCATCTCAACATTGCACCTATACTTATGCAATCAGTCACCTACACCCTTCATATGCATACATTCAATGCATAACTACAAGATTTATAAAATCTTTTTAATGCATATCCATTCAATGCTACCTTGCATTGATTCAGGAATACTATGCATTCAACATACCATGCATGGCCTAATCATGTCTACTTCATATAGGATGCATTACTACGATCAAGATCATCAGTACTTACTTTCCTTGGCTACTAAGCTCAATCAACATATACAGGCATGACACCTTTCTATAT
This sequence comes from Pseudotsuga menziesii, assembly GCA_001517045.1. NCBI lineage: Eukaryota > Viridiplantae > Streptophyta > Pinopsida > Pinales > Pinaceae > Pseudotsuga > Pseudotsuga menziesii. The sequence continues at coordinate 257,600 of LPNX010435216.1, forward strand.
TCAAATATCCACATGGTATGAGGTCTCTTACCTTTACCACTCCTTGGAGTTTGTCACAATCAAACTCTTACCTGCATGGGTCCTACTTACACCCTTGGCATGACCAATTTGGTTGGTCCTTTGCAGGAGATTGCAGAATTTGCTCACCAACTCTTTATCTTGGACTTGTTGCCTCATCCCTTTCTTCATAGGGTTGCTAGTCACATTTTTCAGCATCAGCAACATAATCAGCCAGGTCCATGTTGTCGTTGGTTTGTCCACTAATGCCAACATCAATGCAATAATCATCATTAATGGCTCATTATAAAGGTATAATTCTCAATATCCTATGTATGCAAAGCATATCTTCATGCATAAAACTTATAAAATATAATATAGTTAGCAAGATAGGGTTAAGGAATTTTCCCTTTTCAAGTCTTTCATCCTTGCATGGAACTCCTCTTCCACACAACAGCTGGTTAGCCTTCATAGTCCTTGCTACCTTTGGGCATGCAATTGTCCAGATTTGTCCATTTGATAGCAGCAGGCGTCATTAGCACTTTGCTGCTCCATGCTTTGATTCTGGTGACTTTCCCTTGTTCCCTACTAGATAAGCTTTCCAACGCCTATCCACATGCTTCATTTTGACCTCGGGTGTGGAAACCACACCACTTCTAAAAATGAAGATTTTCACCAAATCTTGGCATTTTACACACAACTATATTTTGGTCTGAGTGCCAACTTCAGCCCTGTAAACCCACTAAAAAATAGCTAAAAATCCCACTGTAAAACAGTCGAAATCTGCTGGAAAATCCCATTTGAAAAACTCAAATTTCCTCTGCAGAATCGGCTCTCATCCTGACTATTAGTCCGATGTTTTGGCTATCAAAACAGTTAACATCTTCTGCCGTTTCAAATCCCCAAACAGCTAACATCTTTCGCCGTTTCGGCGATTCGATCCTCTAAAGTTTTCCGACGTTTTCTATACTTAGAAAAATTTTCACAAATTATCTTCTTCCTTCTGCCGCAACATCGGCTGCTCAATCAACTAAATTTTTTTGACGCTTCCAGCTCTTCAAAAAAACTTCTCCCTTCCTCCGCCGCCGCATCGGCAACCTCATCTTCTATATTCCTCCGATGCTTGTCGTCGCATCGGCTACTCAAACAGCTAAATTTTGCCGGTGGTTCCATACTTAGGCGAATTTTCATCTTTTTTCAAAAAATTTCCCCTTTCTACTTTCTTCCATCGATGGCATTAGAAGTCCTTTCAGCTAACTGAGCCGACGTATCGGCTGCTCAAACAGCTAATGCCTTCCGATGATCATCAACACTTCCTGCCACCATTGTTGCGGCCCAAACCTACCAACCCAGCCAACATTCATTGACATAAATCCCGATTCCAGCCACTATGTCGGCTCTCAACACCTCTTCATTTCCCCTTTCGCCTCTTGATCTTCTTTTCATCAGCGAACTAGTTCCTTCCACAGCTGCAATGGCGGAATGCGATCCTTGATCTTCTTCCAATTGGTGAACTGATTCTGACTGGCATCGGCAGTCTTTTCTCATCGGTAGGCTAGTGCTTTTGGCTTCCGCAACGGCAGGCGCACGAACAACTTTCTGCTTCCGATAGCCGACGATTTCTATACTTAGAAAAATTTTCGAACTTTCTTTCTTTACGGTGTCGGCAGTCGGAGGCCTTTCCCGTCGGACGCGTAGTTGTTTAGCCATCCACAACGGCGGATGCTTGAACAACTATTTTCTGTCGACGGACGCTGAACACTTAGAAAATTTCTACGATTTTCCTTTCAACGGTCCTCCATCGGGTGTGCTTCCCTATAGCTCTTCCGCTACATCGGAAGTTCATCTCACTAAGCGTTCCGATGAGCCGACTTTTCGACACTTAGATCATTTTTCAAAAATTCTTTCCACGTGCCCCTCATCGGATGGCCTTCTGACTACACCTTCTGACGTATCGGAGGAGCTTCCCATTTAGTTCTTCTATGACCCGATGAGCTCGACACTTAGAGAAATTTTTCAACAAAATTTTCTGTCATAGCTTCTGATCTCTGATGTACACACAGAAATCCTGCTTCTGTCACTGCACCTTGGTGGTCCATTCAGGCCCATGCTGCAACATGAGCTCTGATACCACACTGTCACATCCTCGACCCTCCGACCGGCGAAGAGGACGCGACGAAACACCAATATAACCGGGAAAATAACCCCATGAACATGAACAGACATCAATGCTGAAATTAAAAACTTAAACAAAATACATACAGAGATGCATAATCCATCATACAAGGATGCATGGTTATTCAACATTCAGTGGAAGCAACACACATACATTCCAGCATTCAACATGTTCATCATTCTCATGAAATAGTAGCTACAATTGCAGAGATGAAACAATCAGGAGTACTTATCTTTTTGGTGAAGAACTCGCCCCGCAACCAGCTACGTCGCTGCAACGTTCCACCCAACCATAGGCCAGCGTGCTCATCAATCTCTCAACAACACTACCACCCTCAATCTGGGCATGATTCCTCAAGGAATAAGGGTCAATGCAGGCTTACACATAGCCAAGGTTTGCCAATACACAGCCAAACCCACACCATAGGGTTTTACCAGGTTATCAAGGAGCTAGGATAGGCTAATGCTAAGCTGGTGGCCTCAACACCAGGCTTCCCAAGCATTCCCAGCCTCTAATCCTTCTCTCAATAGTCCAAATACCAACCACTGCACACCGCAGCAAAACAACCATTCACAGCTCTGTGAAGAAGATGAAGACAACCGGTGGCAACCCCAAACGAAAGATGAACATAGCTCAAGTCCACAAGACAACTCAGAGTTGTTCTTGACCCTAGCATGGCCAAAACAACTCAACAGCAACCCAAAACAAGGGTACATAAACAGCCACAACCCCACAATGGAAAACGATGGCAAATTTACACAGTCCCAAAACAGGGAAGAAGTCAAAATCCCAGCGCAGACATGGGAAAATACAGCCAACGGACTTGGAAATCCACAGCCCACAGCACACACAATTCCTCAATGCAGCAGGTGGAGGACTTACATAGGCAGAAAGAAGAAGAGAACAACTCTCCACTGGTGCGCAAAAGAAAAAGACGCAGCCCAGGTAAAACATGGAAGAAACCCATACACAGTTCGAAATGGAAGAATAAATCGGACTCTCAACAACATCCAAAATCATGGGAAAAACGACAGCAACCCAACTCGTGGGTCAAACTAACAGCAAGCAGAAGCGTGGATGAAACCACGGCTATGTCACATACACAGTAGAATTCGTGCCCTTGAGACCGCTCTTCCAGCTCGCTGCATGCACAAAACCACAAGAGAACCCCCGACCGATGCGTGAGGAAAACCGAACGCCTCTCTGTGCGTCCCTGCGTGAGAGATTTGAATCCCCCAGACCACACTCGTGAAGGTGAATACTAGGCATGAGAGTGAACAGGTGTGAGAATCCCCCAAATAGAAATCACACATCCCCTTCACTCATCCCTACGCAAGGAAGATGAACTGGCCTCCTCCTCCTGCGCGTGGATGAACAGACGACCGGGAGGAACGAACAGACCAGATCCTGCAGAGGTTGGAATTGTGGGAGAGTGGAGTGAATTTTCCTTCCGCTCCACATGATAGTGAAAAGGAGAATCTGCTGGTGGAGTGGGAACGTGGGAAAGGACTGACAGTCCTCCACAGCCACCACTACTCAGCAATAACTACCTCAACTACTCAACAAGACATTAAAGAGGTTGGATAAGACAAGGGAGATGACACATCAAACAAGGTGGTAACACATGGGTTTCCCCCCCCCGCATAGACCAAGGTTTGACATTCCCCCACCCTTATCCTTTGGAATCATGCCCTTTTCATTTCAATGTTGCACTGCCGTAGCTGGTTGTGGTTTTAGTTTTAATTGATGTGCGTATTTACATGATGCCAAACTATAATGTGCCAATAAGCACGATATACCATCGGCAACTATCCCCATTGCTTAAACATACAAAACCAAATCGATGGTGGGGCTTTTGCCTTTAGCTCCTCTCCATGATTAATTACATTATATACATCATGCAAACAGGGTCAAAACCGGGGTGTTACAGAGTCAAGTACAACAAGCTACCAATCAGTTGTCGATAAATAGTGCAGTCCATGGGAGGTGTGATTTTTTCTTCTTCAAGGATGATCCCTGAAAGGAAAGGGAATGGATCAGATATACATTCAGCCATGTTAAACTTGACTAACAGGTCTGATATGTATTTGGACTGAGTGACCATTATCCGATCAGAATTTTGCTCAATTTCAAGCCCCAAAAATTGTTTTAAGAGCCCCAAATCGCTCATTTCAAATGCATTGTGGAGAGCAGTTTTGATGACTAAAATAGAATCAACTATGCTACCTGTGATCAGTAATTCATCAACATATAAAACAATAATAATCAAATGACCATCAAACTGTTGTATATACACATTTGGATCTGATCTACACCTTTGGAAGTTTTGCGAGAGAAGGAAAGCACCCATCTTGGAATACCACTCTCTTGAGGCCTGTTTTAACCCGTATAGTGACTTCTTTAGCTTGCAAAACAAATATGGATCAGAAATGTAGCCCTAAGGATGCTTCATGAAGATATCCATGCACAAATTCTGACTTAACATCAATATGATGCACTTCCCAGTGCTTAGATGCTGAAATTGCCAAAACTAGGCGGATGGAGTCCATTTTTGCAACTGGTGCAAAAGTCTCATGGTACTCCACACCTTGGACTTGGGAGAAACATTTTTCCACCAGCCTTGCCTTATATGTGTAGGTTCTTCCATCTGCAGCAACCTTATTCTGAAACACCCACTTGTATTGAACCAATTTCCTTCCCGGAGGAAGAGAAACTAGCTCCCAAGTAGTGTTTTTCTGAAGAGAATTCATCTCTTCATCCATGGCAACTTGCCATCTTGGATCCTTTCGAACATGGTATTAAGACTTAGGGGCTGAACTTATCATCAAATAACAAGACTCGGACAGAAAATAATCAGGACAAGAGAGTGCAATACCTACTCTTTGGAAATCAGACCGGGTTCTCCTTGGATCATCCGGATTTCCAATGTTATCTCTTGCGGAGGAGAGTGTCTGTCGGGCCCAATTTGGGAGATGATTTTGCACTTTAGGTTCTGATTTAGAATCTGATGTTTTCTCTACACTGATATCAGAAATCATAGGATCCAAATCAGGGTCATTACCCCCAATTTCATCATCCAAATATTCAGTAGAATAGGAAGGAAATTCAGCAGTTTTCTCCTTCACTAGTTCCACCTCCTGAAGAGGCTCATCGAACTTGGCACTCCTTTCGATGATGATATATTTTGTTTTTATATCCAACAGCTTGAAACCTTTTTATTCATTAGGATACCCAATAAATATACATTCTATGATTTACAGTTGCAAAGCCCTCCTTTTATCAAGTGGAATTCGGGCCCATGCAGTGGACCCAAACACCCACAGATTCGACACATCTGGCTTGTGTACGAAGTATGCTTTGAAAGGGGTATTACCTTTCATGAATGAGTGTGGCACTATATTCTGAATATATTCTATAGCATGCATGGCTTCAGCCCAAAAATTTGCAACCAAATTCTTTGATTCCAACATACAGGTGGTCATATCCTTGAGAGACCAATTCTTCCTTTCCGCTACACCGTTCTGTTGGGGAGTATAGGGAAATGAATGTTGGACCTGAATACCACTTTGGGGGGATATGTGCAGTAAATTATTATTTAAATACTCCCCACCATTATCAGATCTCAAGATCTTGATCTTTTGGCCAGATGCATTCTCGATCAAGGCCTTCAATTCAGCTAATTTTTCACAGACTTTCGACTTCTTTTTGATAAAGAAGACCCATGTGTACCTGGAAAAATAATCAATGAAATTCATAATGTACCTTGATCCATTCATGGATGTGATAGGCATGGGACCACTGATATCAGAATGTATCAGTCCCAACATGCATGATACTCGACTTGCCTTCCCCCAATCGAACTTATGCTCAGGGTGCTTTCCAACAACACAGCCCTTGCAAATTCCAGTGGTTGCCTTGATGACCAAGAGGCCTTCAACCATAGAATTTTTCTATAATTTCCACAAGTGTTTGAAGTTCATATGGTCAAACCTCTCATGCCACAGTCTACTAACTTCATTTCCATGAGTCAGCAATGCAATGGGCTTTGCATCCGCCACAAAATGGGAGAACTCATAGGATTTTGCATGATGGTTTGCAAGGCCTTTTGCAACAAGTTTCCCGAATGAAATTTCCATGACCTCTACATCATCTGGATTGAAGGAGACTCTCTTGGGCACTCCTATATGTGTCATTTTATAAACACTAAGGAGGTTTGACGTCAGAGATGGTATGTACAGAACATTTGAAAAGTAGCCATGTTCAAGATCAACAGTACCTTGTCCTTTGGAAATTATGGTGGAGTCATCTCCCATGTGGATGGGAATTGATTTTTTGGTCTCCAAAGATGAGAAGGAGTCTCTGTCAACCATCATGTGGTTTGAAGCTCCAGAATCTATCAAGAGTGCTTTGGACTTCGAAGTGCTTTCCATGAGGGCATGACCTCTTTCATGCTGTGGTTCTCGATCTTCCTGATCTCTCCTTCGAAAGCTTTCTAGAATATTGATGTGATTTCTCTCAAGGAAAGAGGTAGCTTCATCAAGTTTCTTTCATGTAGGCATCTTCAGGGTGGAATCCCTTCCCATAGTGTGAACACTTGAATTTTTCCTTTCCATGATGCCCTTTTCCTTTGTTCTTCTTTGTGCTAGAAGACTCTTCATGCTGCTGGTTTTCAACTTTAGGCTTCAAAGCTTCAAATTTGGTTTTTGGGTTCTTCTACTGCTTTCCTTTACCCTTCATATCTTTGGGCCCCGAGACATGGAGGGCTTGATCACGGGAGGATTTGATGATCCCCATTTGGACAAGCTTATCATGTTCACTTGTTAGGGACTCAATGAAGGCATTGAGTGAAGGCATCTTCTATCTAGGGGTTGTGAGCTTCGCCACACGGAATGTAGAGACAAAAAATAAATAATCAGCTCCAATTTTGGAGAGTATGGCGAGGATGAGCTGATCATCCTCCTTCTCCACCTTACATTGCTTCAACAGTAAGATAATGTGCTTGAACTTTGTGAAAAAATCATTCAAGGTCTCGAAATTGGAAGGCTGGATAGACATCAACTCATTCTCAAGCTGGTATACTCTCAAATCATCCTTTTTTCCATACAGGGTTTCCAATTTGTCCCGTATTTACTTTGGAGTCTTCAAAACTGAGAGATGGAAAAGAAGATCCCAAGAAATAGAGGCACAAGAATCTGAATGCTTCATCTTTCTTGTTCAAGAATCTAGCTTTGTTTGTCACAGAAGAAAGCTCTTCTTCAATGTCCATAGTGACTCTATAGAGTCCTTTGGCACATAGTTGGATCTCCATGTCTCCTTTCCATGAGTGGAAATTGAACAGAGTCAAGAGTTCTATGAAAAAATCCATTTGAAACTGTTGGAGCGAATGCTTTCACATGTTAGAAACCTACAAATCACAAAAAAAGGGGCATTGTAAGGTTGGAAAGCCTGCACATTTTAGGCTTTCATCACACCCAACATAGTTGATTAAGCAAGATTGACCAACAATTTCCTTACTTGGGTTATTAAGTGGTAATCCTTGGCTTCTGGTGCAGTGCTGGAATTTTTGAGCTTTGATCAATTTCTCATGCAAGATCTGTCAAAAACATTGTTTTTGAGAGATCTAAGATTTATCCCACCGTGATAACATATTAATTTGTCACAGTGGTCTAGGAACTGAAAACACACTTTCACAAAGAATTCAGACAAATATGCATAAAATTGGCAAAATGGTGCTGTAATGGAAATAGCAGCTTCGTATAATCAAATGAAAGAATGACGATACAATACAATGATCATGCCAGATGCATGAATGCCAAGACAATTCGAATTCCCAAGGAGGTCATTCGAATTGAATGAATGGGTGTAGCTTAACTGAATGGAAGCCATAGTAAACACTCAAGTTAACCACTGATCAAAACCCTAATTGACACAACTGAGTCCTAACTGAAGTTGAAGTGCAATAAATGACTGATTCTAACTAAAAGTAGCTCAGACACATGTCACCGCAATCCAACCAACAAGTGGTAGCGCATCAATGACTCCAATGAACCCCGATGAGGTTAACTGAAGTGTAACTGACCATCAAAAGTGGTTGGAGGAGCCCCTATTGACTCCAGTTCATTAAATATTAATTAAATAATCAATTTAATGAAAGGAGTCACATTCGCTGCTCTGTTTAACTGATTGTAACCATCAGTTATCAATTAAGTGCATTTATGACACTCAGATCACCCCCGGAGTGCTCCCTTTATCCTCCCCAAATGAAGGAGAAGGTTTAGTTAGCCTCCTTGACTGAAGGTAGGTGTGGGTGTGCTCATGGTGATGTCATACAGTGCTCCTTTGATTTCAATTAAGTCAATAAAACTTAGGATAGTGGTTTAACTAGGACAAAATGACCAAAATGAGTATGTATGGTGGTAAATGTCTCCAACAATCATCAACCAATTGGATCATTGGCAAATGAATGCAAGACCACATTGTCTTAAAATGAATGCAGATATCAGCCACAAATGAATGCAAGACCATATCATCTACAAATGAATGTATATCTCATGTGAAAATGAATGCAGGACCACATCGTCTGCAACTGAATGCAGATATTGTCTGCAAATGAATGCAGGACTCGTCGTATACTATCCTTAGATTGTTAGTGCTAGGACCACTCTCTAGAGAAGAGTGTTCCTGTCTACGACACCATCCTACAAGTGAATGTAGGAAAAATCTCCATAATATAGTATCGTCTACAACTAAATGCAGATCTCATCTGCAAATGAATGCAGGACCAGGTCATCGGCAAATGAATGAAGGACTCATCGTATACCATCCTTAGCCTATTAGTGCTAGGACCACTCTCTAGAGCAGAGTGTTCTTGTCTACAGCACCATACTACAAGTCAATGTAGGATCAATCTCTAGAAGAGAGTACCATCTGCAAGACCATCCTAAGTTGGTAAGGGATAGGACCACTCTCATTTGTAGAGTGTTCTTATCCACAAGACCATCCTCAAGAGAGGATACTTTCATCCATAATTAAATGTCAGACCTCATCAGGAACTATGAGCATACTTGTCCTTTTCAATACTGGAGCATCACTACCATCTCATTCATAGTGATAGTCTCATCATCACTGCCCCTTTCCATGGAGGATCCATATCATCACCTTACTCCTCCTTTCTGAGGAGGGTTCATATCATCATCATTCCTCCTTCTGAGAAAAGTCTGTAACCTCATCATCATTGTTCCTACCTATGAGGAAATATCTATATCATCATCATTATTCCTCCTTGTGAGGAAAGTATTCAGTATCATCATCATCATTGTTCCTCCTTATGAGGAAAGTCTTCAATATAATCATCAATGTTCCTCCTTGCAAGGAAAGTCTTTTTTGGACTACACCAAGCTTGTCACAGAAGTATTCAAACTTTACTCGAGATAGAGTTTTAGTCAATACATTAGAAACTTGCTCATCGATACTCACATACTGGACTTTTATAGCTCCCTTATGTACCATATCCCTTATGTAAAAATACCATATTTCTATGTGCTTTGATTTATCATGGAACACATGATTCTCTGTCATCTTTATACAACTCTAGTTGTCACATAGAATCACTTTGGTGTCCAAACCCAAGTAAAATAGACCTGACATCAATTCCCGAATCCATATTGCTTCACAACTAGTAGAACAAGCTGCTAGGTACTCTGCTTTAGTCGTGCTGAGAGCAACATTGGATTGTTTCTTACTGAACCATGAGATCATGGCGGATCCCAAACAATAACATGTGACATGAAGTGCTCAACCTGTTTGCAGTATTCCTTCTCCAATCTGAATCCATATATCCACACAATCTGTAGTCATGATCTCTATCATAGTATAGTCCAAAGTCTATCATACCCTTTAGGTACCTCATCACATGCTTTACAGCTATAAGGTGAACCTGTCTAGGTTTAATTAGATACCGACTCGGTCTATTCACAACAAAACATATATCAAGCATAGTATTCATCAGATACATCAATGACCCAATAATTTGTCTGTACTAAGTCACATCTACTAACTCTGATGATTCATCAGATAATAGCTTCAGGTTGGTATCCATGAGTGTGGCTATGGATTTACAATCGAACATATCAAATATTTTTTAAGATTTCTAGGGCATACTTTCACTGGTTCAGAAAGATTCCTTTTGGGCTCTTCCATATTTCCAGGATGAGAAAATAGCACATCAATCCAATATCTTTCATCTCGAATTATTCAGCAATATTCTTCTTGCAATTTGCAATCTGTTTCTCATTTCCTGTCAAGAATAAGTCATCCACATATATTAATAGTATGATAGGTTTATCATCCATAACCTTCATGTAAATGTTAGGATAGACTTTACTCTTGGTAAATCCCAATCTTGTCAAGAAGCTATATATTCTTCCATACCAAGCTCTAGGAGATTTCTTTAGTCCATACATACACTTCTTCAACTTACATATGTGAGTCCCTCTGTCTTCGATATTCAAATCCTTGTGGTTTTTTGATGTATACTTCTTCCTCAATCACACCATTCAGGAAGGTTGTCTTTACATCCATATGATATAGGTTCCACTTCATCATGGATGCAAGTGCCATGATGGTTCTGATGGAAGTGTACCTTGCTACTGGAGCAAATGTTTCTTCATAATCAACCCCCTATTTCTATGAGAATCCTATGGTGACAAATATTTCCTTGTATTTTTCAATACTTCCATCAGCCGCATGTTTTATCTTGTAGATCCACTTGGAAGATACCACACTCTTATTTTCTGGTTTGGGTACTATATCCCAAACATCATTCTTCATTATTGATTGGTATTCTTCCTTCATTTCTTCAATCCATTATTTCTTTTGTACGGTTTCCTCGTAACTAGAAGGTTCTTGAAATACAATATCACACATCAAGGCCACATAGTTGGAGGATGGATTTGATCTCTTGCTTGTTCTTTTGTATCCTTCTGGAGCTCGATACTTTTCTGCTTCTTCTATGATTTCTCTTACCCAAGTAGGTCTTCTCTTTCAAGATATGTCCCTAATAGGGGGTTCCTAAAGTTCCAACATATCATGATCTTTTGATGCTTCTATTTCAGGAGAGGGTGCAACTTCTACTTTTCTTGGAGGTACATCCTCTTCATGTACTTCTTCAAGATGACACTTTATATATGTATTAATAGTTGTTTCTTCGTCAAATGTTACATCCCTACTAATATCTATGTGATGGAATCTTGAATGTATATCCTCATGGCTTTGGAGTCTTCATAGTATCCAACAAATATTCCCTTCTTTCCGGAAGGGTCCAACTTGGTTCTCTTTTCTTTTGGAATGTCAACATATACTAGACAACCAAATATCTTAAGGAGACTCAACTCAGGCTTCTTTCCTATGTACATTTCCTATGGAGTCTTGAAATTAAGGGAATTATGGGATAATCTATTCTCCACATAGAAAATTGTTATTTCTACTTCATCCCATAGATGCATAGGAAGATCTTGATCGTGTATCATTGTCTTCGGTGCTTCCATAATGATTCCACTCTTTCTTTCTACAACACCATTCGGTTGGAGATTATAGGGAGTGGTTAGTTCCCTCTTGATTCCAGTGTCTTTATAAAAGGCTTCAAACTCTTTGGAAGTATATTCTCCACCATTATTTGTTATGAGTATATTGATTCTTCTTTCTGCATGGTTCTCTATCAAGACTTTGAATTCCTTGAATTTCCCAAATACTTCATTCTTTGTCTTCAAGAAGTATATCCATGTCTTTCTTGAATAGTCATCACTAAATGTAACATAATATTCATATCCACTTAAAGATGTGGAGGGAATTGGACCACATACATCATAATGAATTAATTCCAACATACCTTTATTCTTTGCCTCACTCTTCGGAAATGGAACCTTAATATTCTTTCATCTTGCACATCCTTTGCAAGTTCCTTCATGATCGATCTTCAAATCTGGTAAACTAGTCACTACTTTGCTCACATAGGTTAATTCGTTGTAGTTTATGTGACCAATACTTCTATGCCATAGTTCACTTGGGTTAGTGATCTCATGGACAATGGTTGCTTTTGAATGTCCTTTGAGTTTATACAATCCTCCTTCTTCACCAATGACAACTGCATCATCAGATGATTTTCCTTTGGTCCAGATGAGTACTTGTCAATCTATAAAAGAAACTCTATATCCTTTCTTATCTAATGCTGATATGAAAAGTAAGTTATTATTCAAACCTGGTACATATATTACTTCCTTCATCTTCATGGGAGTTCCAGAGTCAAGCTTGTAGCTTGCTTCACCAATACCTTTGATGGGATATTGATAGTCATCTCCTAATGATGCCTTTTGAGGAGAGTTCTTCTCTTCAAGTATTGATATAATTTCCTTTTGTCCTGTCATGTTCTTTGAGGCACCACTATCAATAAGACATGTATCTTCTCTAGGTATTACAGACTGAGAGAGTGCATAAAATAGTACATATTCTTTCATATTCAACTAGATGTTCATGATTTCTTTTGTTGTTCTTCTTATTCAATGGACACTCTCTAGCAACATGTCCTATCTGATGACATTTATAACATTGATATTGGGAGTAGTCTTTCTTCTCACTATTTTCTCTTTTCTTTTGAAATCTCTTGGGAGGTTGATACTACTTGTGACTATCCTTCTTGAGTCTTGATTGTCTTCTTCCTATTTTGGTATGGGTGGCTAGGGATTGATCATCTTATTTGAGTAGAGCTTCTTTGTTATCTACTTGGGCTTCCTCTTGGATGCAGTCTTCACATACAATGTCAAACTTCATACTTTATTTTCTAGCACACATAGTTTGTATGAATGAATCCCAAAGTCTAGTGAGACCATTAAGAACAGTCATAACTAGTTCATCTTCATCAAGGGAGTCTCCAATGGCTTCTAGTTTCTCCTTGAACTCGGAGACCCTTGTGAAGTAGTCTTGAATGGATTCTACTTTACTCATATTGGTACTCTTCAGTTGAGCTCTCAAATTCATCCTCTTGTTGATGTTATTTCCTTCATACATTATGGAAAGGGCATCATACATTTTCTTTAGTGTCTCTTTGGATGAAACTTGAGAGATCAAGTGATGCTTGATAGAATCAACAATGATCCTCATTGCCCTGATTAGGTCTTTTTGGTGCTTTTCCTTAGCTTCAACTACTTTCGGTAATGCAACTTCTTCTTTGATATATTTTTCAAGATCGTTCTCTCTTAGAATGAGACAAATCCTATACTTCCATGCTCAAAAGTTTTCTATGCCTTCTAGCTTGTCCTCAAGCTTAGTGCTTGGGGCCATCTTATCCAGGAGCTCACTAAGAAATTCAATTTCTCAAAATGAAATATTGACCTTACCAGGAGATGTGCTTGACTGAGGCGAGTTGGTTGGTCCACTTGGTTTCTGGAGATTCCAAATTTTCACCCTTCAAAACTTGCTTGCGAGATTTCAGTTTCTGTAGATTTTTGGTTCTGGTTTTCTGTAGTTTTATGGTTCAAGGAAAAAATAGGGTTTGGATTTACCGAGGATTCACCCACTCAAAAAATTTGATCTAGATCTCAATAGATGTGCTCTATGGAGGAACAACTTTCTATGTAATCAGATTTCCAAAATTTCAATTTTGATAGAAACCCTAATTTCTTGTCAAAGGGAGAGGAGAGAGAGTTTCACCTTGTGAAAGTTGTTATATTTGGGATAGCTATGATACCATGTTAAGATTTCATATGCTTATCTAGATATCATTAGTGTTTAATCCAATTTCACATCAACAACATATGCAGAATCACTGAAATAAGCACAATCACAAGATAAACACATATTTATCCCGAGAAACCCTCAAGGTGAAGAAAACCCAGCAAAACTTCCTCTATATAGTTGTATAAGATAAAACCACAAAACAGGTACTCCTCCTCCTTGTTGATTAATCTCTCTCTCTCTCTCTCTCTCTCTCTCTCTCTCTCTCTCTCTCTCCCCTATGCACTATACACAAATGTCAGAGTGTGTTCTAATGAGGAACATAACTCCTCTATTAATACTCTCTCTGACACTTGAATTTTACCCTAACAAGTTGACCCCAACAAACCTACTAGGCCGACTTCACCTAGGAAGACACAAAACAATATTATATTATATTCAAGAGGGTACTATTGACCCGACTTACAATGGAGGTTGTACCTCATGACTCTTTGATGACCAAATACAATATTAACATCCCAATGGAGGAATAGGACATCTCCCTTAGGTTACATCAGTAAAATACATTTAGAATATTCTTCGAAGTCACACTATTTCAACATAATCCGACGACCACAATATGATCTTGACATAGAGTGATCCGAGTCGATGGTTCAAATTCTCCTCAATATCAATGACCATTGATATGTGTATTAACACCTGATTGGTCCATGATCTCTATTTAAAGAGCATGGAGGGTCATTTTCTAGTTGATCGATTATGAGAAGCTCATTTTTGACATTATTTATTTTTCATAATAAATTGCCTCAAGTAGCTATTTGGATGGGGTCGTGGAGTGTTTCCCTCTTTGAGGGTTTAAACCATATGAAAACATCAGTGTGATGATTTGCGATTTGTTTTTATGAGTGGTTTCTCAAGGTGCTCGATGTAATATCCCTCTTGACGCCTACATTATTGAAATCAAAATGTGAGATGTAATAGTTCATTGCAAGGAGCTCAAGGCCAAGGCCCTGTTAATGAATGTTGTGGCATTGTGATAATTCCATAGGTCAAAACATGCATTAGTCAAAGCATGGATATGTATGATGTACATTGAAAATATAAAAAAAATGAATACAGATCTAGGAGATTGAAGTGCACTGCAACTAAACGATATACACACTTAATCCACTAAGGGGGAAGGGTAAAGTCTAGTGAATATTTAAGGAGTAAAGTGATAATGATTGGATGTCATCATGATGCTGCGAGTATGAGTTTTAACATTCGAGAGTTATTAGAATGCAAACATTTACACGAGTGAAAGAATCGTTATTTGTTTAAACTAAAATGAACGACTATTTATTATTTTCCTAAAAATACAAAATAGTTATTATTATTGCCATTAATTACAAGATTAAGTAATACAAATCATTATTACTTAGAAATTTATGGGAACTATAAAATAGCTTTGTATGTTAACAAAAAAAGGAAATCACAATATATCCCTTGGGTGCATTTTCCTAAGGTTAAAAAGAATATATATATATATATCTATATCTATATATATATATATATATATATATATATATATATATATATATATGCAAGTGTCCTTTGGGCGTAGCTCGGGTGGTTGGGAGATTTGGTTGTTGAGCTCCCCACCTGGTTTTGAATCTTGCTAGGGACAATTTCTCCTTGGGAGCCCTTGTATGTAATGAGATATTAGGCTGGCAAGTCGTTAATCGTAATTAATGATGCCCAAGTTTATGTATACTTTCCTAGCGAGTATAAGATATTTTCCCAAGTGGACGTAGCCATGGTGTAAAATTGGCCTTCCATGGTGAACCACTTTAATATATATATATATGCAAGCTATTAGCGGTATTTAATTTAACGCATAGTTTTAAAATGCTACTATTTGGGTTGGAATAGGTGTATTTCTCAGGCACGATTTTGATAATATCCAGTCTGAATTTTTAAAAATCCAGGTTATAGTAGTGAAGTTCTAGAATTTTGGGTGCCCTAAGGGTTTTTTAGGGTGATGAATCCTTTTCTACCATCAAAATTGCAATTAAAACATAGTTACATTCAAAATTTGCAAAATAAAAAACACTAGATTCTAGGAAAAAAATGGTTGTCCAACCCAAATCGTTGAATTTTTAGACATATCCTTTACTTTAAAAGAGGTGTATCCTACATTGTAAAGAAAATGATGAATCCACTTCATATATTAAATAGAATGGAATGTGAACCATAATCAATTGTTTTAGTTTGGAAAATGTGGTTAGAGTTTTTCCTCAAGGTAGTTACCTAGAACTTGGAAAGAAAGGAGGAAAAAGGGAAATCTCTTGAAAAAAAGGGACTCTGTTTTTTAATAGATGCATCTGTTTATGAGAGTAAAAGAGACATGTTCCCTAGAGATGGACCGATCCTCAATTAGTTTATAAATTATATGTTTTCAATAGAATCCAAAAAGTTGCTCATCTTAGTGGCAACCAAATCATGATAGTCTTAAATTGCAGGTGAAGAGGAAGGAATGTGTAGCCTACCTATCAAATGCCACTAGTAGAAGAGGAATAGGGGGGGCAACCTTGGCGAAATAACCGACAATGAGCCTTCTTTTTTCACATGGGAATAAGTGAAAGAGAAACTTGCCAATACTTCCCTTCATAAAAATCACTAGGTTCCATTTTGGCATTTTCTCCTCTTCAACATGATTTTCATCTCTGCTTATGAGTAATTATTATTATCTCAATAATGAGGAGATCAATTCTTGGTTGTTATCTCATCCAAACAATCTTGTTAATCATTTTAAATATAAATCAAATTTTAATGAGGATTTACATATGAGTAACCTCTTATTAGAACACCAACTCCATAACCATTTTATATAAAAGTTAATGTTGCCATCAATTTCGAGAGGAGCATTCTCTATAGAATGGAACTCATTTTCCTATTTACGTTTTGTTCTTGATTAGAAGAAAGGTTGTCTCTTCTAAGAGTATCAACACATCTTCTTACTACTAAGGAAACCCTTATGAAAGGTTTAACCTTGATGAACCGTATTCAATGAAAGGACAAGAGCAAACCATCTCTATGAAACAAGAGCAAACCATCTCTATGCGTCTTCCTGAAGTGGTATTTATATAAATACATTGTTGTTTTTATCTCTACGGTTATCATTAGTGAATTAATGTGTTAGTGTAATAGTACCTGCCAGCTTCCCATGAATGAGGTAACCGTTTTGTGCAGTAGATCTCTTATATAACCTAGTTCGTTGCTTGCATAATTGCTTTTGAATGTTGTCAACTAAGTCAATCTCTTCCGATGTAAACTCTTTTTCTTGAAACTACTTAAAGTAGACCTTTAATCATTTAAGCACTATACACCAAGAGCTCCATGCACTTAAATATTTGAAGTCAAATTCTATCTAAAGATATTAAGTGCAAGAGCTTTTTATTCTTAAAGATATTAAGTGTTGAGAGCTCTTTATTCTTAAATGTTTAAAGATTTTATTTTTAAAGAGTAAGAAAGTTGCAACTTGTTATATTTTTTGAAATCAAAGTTACAAAAGTCTCAGTTGAATAGTTTCATTTAGTAATAAAAAACATTACCTAACTTTCATCCATCCTCTAACTTTCATCCATCCTTTAATATCTAATCACATAATCTCTATGTACATGACATCTACAAAGATATCACTAAGAGCAATAGGCAGAAATAAGCCCAAACTGTCCATGGCTCCCGAATAAAAAGCCCCTAAAAAACTAACATAGAGCATGTATCCACTAGCTCATTGGAGATATATTCCTCAAAAAGTAACTTTCCATCCATTTGGCCTATAGCCTTCTTAGAGAGAGCATTTGCTTGCGCATTCAGTTCCCTAAATATGCAAAAAAGAAATCTCGGAGAAATCCTCTATCAAGTGACAAAGCTTGCTCAACTAATGTTCCAAATGTAAAATGTGCATCTCGACAAGTCCATTAACCCAATTAATAATGACCTTAAAGTCATCAAAAAATTTAGCTCTAAATAACTCTTTTTTACATACAAACCACAATAATTTTAGCAAACCAAAATCTTTGCCTTAATATTACTTCCCACACCTACAAAGTCAGATCTGCCTTCATAATATTTAGAATCATCACAATGTGGCCAAGAGAAGTCCTTTAACATTGATGATCCTTCCTAATATTTAGGATCATCACAAAGTGGACAAGAGAAGTCCTTTGACATAACTTAACGTTCGATACCAATTGTTTTAAAAAAATCAACATTCTTCTATTGGTTAAGTAATGTAAAAAGTTCTATCAATGATTAGCTTAGGAACCAATATCTATTATTTAAGGGTTAGTTCTCTTATATATTTAAATATCTATTATTGAAGGGTTAAGGGTTAGTTCTTTTTTATATTTATTTAAAAGTGAGAGCTCCATTGATAGTGCAAAGAATATATGCATTAAAGTCACCTCCATTTTTGTTTTATTTATTAAAAATAAAAGCTCTAATATTAATGTTGTATTTATTAAAAGTAAAGGTTCTAATATTAATGTTGTAGTTGGTTAGAGCAAAGTGTTCGATGATTCGAATCCAAACTTCCTCATCTATGTTGTTTGCGTATAGTATGTGTAAAACCAAACTCTCTTACGGAAGTTTATCGCTTTATAATTATTTAAAGTTAAATTCTAATCATTTAAAGATCCAAAATCTTATTAATAGTACTATAAGTGAATTCTATTATTGAATATCTAAATTTACTTTTTATGAAATTGAATTTTTTATTTATGAAATCAAGTTTATTTATTGAAGGTATAAATTTATTTGTTAATGTTGAGTAAATGCAAGGAATTATTTTGTTGTCTCCTTCACCTTAGTGGATTCGTTCCCAGTTTAGGGGCGACCTCTCGACAAACATAATATACATTAGATAGAGAACCATAAGGTTGGGTGGAATGTTGCAGTTCAGCCTTCAGTCGTTCAAGCCTACTTGATTAAGATAAGTTACTCTTTTTTTGTCCTAATTACATTGTTAATTGATATCAAATTCTATAAAGATATATTCTAGGTATGATTAGTTAATTGAATGGATACAAGCTTATAAATGTTCTATCTTCATATGCGATTGTAGTGTTCTTGAGGAAATTGTTAATATCTTCTAGATGATTACGAGTAATAATTATGTCGTTATCTAGTTATTCTTAGCCTTCAAGAAAGTGTTGATTAGATCTTTATTTACAAATGAGTAAACTTGACTATAATCAGAATAAATATAAATTAACTTATTGATAAAATCTTAATTGTGTAACTAATTATCCATATTTAGGCATGAATTATGTAATTGGAAAAGAAAAATAATTTCTTAAAAAACTAATATAATTGATTTAGATTACAATGTCTATAACTTTTAAGGGATTTAACAAAACTTTGATTAGGAAACAATATCTACGTAGATCTTATCAACCATAAATGCAATCAATTATATCCCTCATATTTAATGGTTCATAGATTATTTTAAAGGATTTAACAAAAACAATATCTACATGCAAAAAGTAGATCTTATCAACCATAAATATAGTTAATTATATCCCTCATATTTAACGGTTCATAGTTTATAAGAAATCATGGTATGTTAATAATGGTGATGTTATCTAAAATAATTATAGATAGAAATATACAAAATGCTTTTGTATAAGGATGTGTTCTTATAATAGTATGCTATGGAACTTTAAGAATGATACTAGAATTAAATTATTTGGATATAATAGTTGTTTTAAGGTAATCTTGTATGAAAGTAATGTTATGATGTTAAATAATACTTTCTAAAGATTAATGGATCACATGAGAATGTGATTGAAACTAAAAAGGATCAATGCATGATTTGAGTAAAACATTATTTGGGTTTGATACATGAGGTTAAACATATATAATGGATAAGATTGTCTACTAATTGACTATATTTAAAAGGGGTAGAGGATAAGAGTTTTATACGGTAAATCAAGCAGATTAATAATATTATGAGAAAAGATTTAACAGATTGGTTGTTTTAGATCAATACATGATAAAAGCTTAATAGAGTGGAATTGTATCTTCCCTTTTATGTAGGAATATAATGATGGGAACTACCCTTCATCAATACTTATAATTATCATATTAATAATGAAGCTAACATTTTGATGTATGGATGATGTTAAGGGAAAAAAAATACCTCATGTCCATAAAAAGACTTAGTGTATTTTGGGTACATTACACTCGATATATTGGAAGTATGTTGTGATAGTTAAACAATAACTCGAACCCATTAGGATCATTCTTATAGCATTGTCCCTAGTTTGTCATATATATCAAATTTGCTAATAGGGTTAGGCATATCGATTGTCAGACATGTTAAGCATTATCCCTAGTGTGTTAGCCATATTGAAAGGGCATGTCTGAACTAACGAAAGGACTTGAGATAATAGGGTCTTCGCAAAGAAGTTAGTAAGGTATTGATTCATATAAGGAAGGGATATAGAAACATAACATGCATTGGGACGCACCGAAATGGAGCTAATGGTTTTTCTGAAGGCCCAATAGATTAATGTATCACCATCACTATCATTATCATTACTTATTCATTCTTTACTTAAGTGACATGAATAATCTATTTTTGAGCCCGAGGGGTTAGGTTAATTGGTTTCCACGCATGTTGTTGGGTGTTTGTGTCTAGTTCAAATCCCCCTAACTTAGATGTACTAGTTTACACCGACATGTTCAATAGAAATTCTATCCACTAATTTGAGGAAGCATCCCTTCGGTTTCCCCATAAGATTTTCTAGTAAAAAAATACCCATTTCCATGAATACTGTAACAGACATCCTAGATATATAGTCTAGTTAATATCATAAATGATTTATAAAAGGTCGTAATTTGATAAAATCCAGTGTAAACAAATGAAAAACATCTCTTTATAATAAATGTATAAATTTTTTTTTATTAACCATTATATATATAGATCGATAGATAGATCGATAGATAGATATTCCATTACATTATGATTTTAAAAATATATTATTATTATCAATAATATAATAATTATAATACCTACATATAATTTATTTTCAATGATCTCATAACAGTTTTTGAAATCATCATAATTTTTTATTTATTAATAAAATGTTGTTTTTTCAAGTTAGTTGCAAGAACCTTGTATTACCGCAAAATGTACATAATTTACAAAATCCTATGGCTAGCATGTCACCAAGGAAACCAAGCCAGCCAGGAGGAGTAAAGTCAGAGTGGTTTTGTGTTTGAGAAGCTTAGAACATAACATTGTTGTTCAAGGGGGGAACCTACCCTAATTGGTAGGAAACCAATGTCCCCCCCTTATGACAAGACATATTTGATAGCTAAGAAAACTAAAGCCTGTAACTAAATTTATATTGTAAAAAAATTGTTGATAAACATAACTAAAGAAATCCAAATTAAAGTTGAGGATTTTCAATAGTAGACAATGAAACTGGGTTGGATACATTGTCCTCGCTCCTCCAACTAAAGATGCATGTTAGTGATGTCCTCTAATAGGTCCAACTTTGTGTCCAAGGTGTGAATGTCACCCCACATCTCCCAGATGTGTTTCCTAATACCTTCACACAAAAAGTATCTTTCCTTAAGCATCCTACCCATGAGTGTCTTGAGTAACTAGTGGCCATTTGGGTCAGTGATCAAATCGTGGTCTTCTAAGGTAATCCTAAGCATTTGCTCCTCTGTCAAATCGATCTATTGGTAGATGTGTAATGATGTGTGACAATAGGACCTTGGTAAAAGTCTCCTCTGAATAATGACTTTGAATGATGCTCCAACCCCTTTGGCTCCTTGCTCTCTACCTCGATGCCATGGCAATGGTACTAGAGTTACTTTTGGCTCCAGATGCATACCACATCACTGTCCACCACCCCTTTCTCATTGAGGAAGACCCTTGACCGAACAAAACAATCCCACAAATTCTGGTGTTCCATATCCTTCGCCATGCCCAAGGATGCTCCTTATCATCGACTAAATCCATAGCTTCCATCCTTACTCCCTCATGCGAGTTCTAAATGTGAGGGTATGTCTTAAGGTGCCCCTCCTTAATTACTCAAACCATCAATAACACTTGGGTGGCCATTTGGCTCATCTATTCCAACCTTTGTCCCATCATCTATGTTAGCATGCATTTCCGACACATGAAGACCTAACAGTAATTGCCTTTCGTTACCTGCATCCGAGATTTTAAAAAAAATATTAAAAATAAAATGATATGTAGTAAAATACTATTTTTTTTAATATAAACTACCATGAAAATTGTAACGTTAAACATCACAACATTAAATAATAATAACTTATTTTATAACTAATATCAAACTACAATTATTATATATATTAAAATATCAACAACTAATATATATTAACTAATATCAAACTAAATCCATAGCTCCCATCCTTACTCCCTCATGCGAGTTCTAAATGTGAGGGTATGTCTTTAGGTGTCCCTCCTTAATTACTCAAACCATGAACAACACTTGGGTGGCCATTTGGCTTGTCTATTCCAACCTTTGTCCCATCATATATGTTAGTATGCATTTTCAACACATGAAGACCTAATAGTAATTGCCTTTCATTACCTACATCCGAGATTTTTTAAAAAAAATATTAAAAATAAAATAATATGTAGTAAAACACTATTTTTTTAATATAAACTATCATGAAAATTGTAACGTTAAGCATCACAACATTAAATAATAATAACTTATTTTATAACTAATATCAAACTACAATTATTATATATATTAACATATCTTTATAACAAAAATGATTTACATTTTAAATATAAATACTTTAATAAGTGTTTTAATGGTAACAAATCCCATTATAAAATATGCGGGAGGCTAAAGACAACCAATAACTATTGATGTGTGGAACAAATTCCACTATAAAAGTATGCCAATTGCCAAAGGGTAAGACAACCTGTAAGACATTCCACGAGCAACGTGATGCAGCAAAATACATTTTTTCATACTTTTATCTGAAATCAAATTAATTTATTTGTGTCGCTATGCATATAACTTCTACATAATATTCATGGCGTGCCTTAATGAGTGGAGTGGAGGATAGAGACTAATTTATGTATTTAAGCTATAAAGTATTGTTGGTAAGAAAAGTAAGGTCTCTTACAATAAGGTAAGATAATAATGGAGCTTTTGGGACCATATGTATTTCAATGGTGGATGGAGTGATTGTGAGGGATTTGTCATTGTAATAGAGATGGAGGTAAAATGAGATGTTAATATGTTTGAGAAGAATGTACTTGAAAGTGTTTAGGTTGGAAAGTGAAAGGTTATGTATAAAAAGGGTTAATGAAGAGGCGTAGAAAGATAAAAAGGTTAATGGGTGCTAAATAGTTTGATTTGAATTTAGCTGAATCATATAAATTATTTAGAGTTTGGTTAAGATCATTGGTTATTAGTTGGTAATAGTTTGATTTGAATTGAGCTGAATCATATAAATTATTTAAAGTTTTGTTAAGATTATTGGTTATTAGTTGGTAATATAAGGATTAGTTTTTTTTTATTACAATATTATTAAAAAATTTAAGTGATATGTTTTATTTTAATGAAAATTTATGAAAAAGTTGAGGTATATTTTTACTAAAAATAATAGCTAACAAAATTTAACTGTGTTACAATTGCCTGAATAAGTAGGCAGACCCTATTTACCTAGAGTATTATCTTGGAATACCTTTCCTTCTATATGCTTGTCTTGGATTTCTAGTCCTCTTTATCACTGAAACTAGTGTGGGGGAACCAACTCTTCTCCTAACCAAACTCCTTAGTTGTCCAAGGGTTGAAAGGATACATAATAAAAGGACTGCAATAAGAGATGATTAAGATAACTTTTATAAAGTGAGAATTGGTTTCCAAATAGTTTTTTTAATGAAAAAAATCAAGTTACTTGATATTCATTAGGTATGAATCAAGGTAAATTTTCTAAGAGTGTTAAGATGCAAAACAAATCCAATGATCCACTCCAAGCTATATCAATACTTTTCAGTATAATACATAATAACAGAAGGCCAACATTAACCACATACATAATTATATGTAACTCTTTCATCCTTCTACATATAGATTTTTCACAAAAAATCATTATAAATAATAGCCTTGCTACTGAAGACAAAACTGCGAAGCATAAAAATCGAATCTAATCGATATGTGTGATAGTGACTCGAAGATATCTTTGTGTCATAACTTCTTCAAAAAAAAAATGACCTTCTGTATTTCCCAATGCATTCTTCGATAGTCTATCTTCCTATAGATATGTTCAAATGTAATAAACAAAAAGCTTCTTAGATATTCCTTAATTCTTTGTTTCTAACCATCTAGAGAGATAGCTTGAAGATGGGATCATGCCATCACTCAGTCTAGAGTAACCTGAGAGTCCCCAAACAGCTGAAAAGACATAATATTCAGTTTCTTGGAAAATATAATAATCCCCACATAACTAATAATTCCACCCTCAAATTCATCTCGGATACATAATCCATCCATAACTAATAAAAATGATCGTTAGACACTATTATTACCATCCTTGCTATGCAACGGCCATTCTGTGTAGCTCCATTAAAGAATCCCATTGTACAATCCATAATAATTGTCGGAAACATCAAAACATGTGCAGGAGCCACTGATATTTTTTTAGTCCAAGAAGGTTGGATTCAAGAGAGAGAATGAAATTGGATTAAAAAATTGGTTTCGAAGAAGATGAGATTGCCATTTAAGTGATTGTATGCAAGAGAATAAAGTGTACAATGAAGTAAGATGATTTTTAAAAGTAGGAGATCTCAAGACAAGGATAAATGTTTAAGTGCAAACCAAATATAGAGAAAAATGCATGTTGCCAAGGAAAATTTTAGAGGTGAAATTTATCCCATGAGCTACTTTTCAAGGTTTTTTTCCAAAACATATTTGTCATTTTCCCTTTTTCCCAATATGATTCGACCAAATTCTATAAGATTAAAGTTTTTTTCTTTAAAAATCGCCAAATTTATCCAAAAACTATATAAAACCCTTAACAATTTGACTATTTTTTGAAAAAATATCGCCAAACATTTTATAGTCGGAGATTTGATAATTAGTAAGATTCGCCAAAGTTTCTACACTTTAATAAAACTATGGATCCTTAAAATTTTCTATGTATGTTGTTTGTGTGATATGTATAAGAAAGTGAGGTTCAAGAACAAAAGCTAAGTAGTCTCATTCCAAAGAAGTATATATATATTGTATATGTACGTTTAAATAAGAATAAATAGAGCTTTATAAACTATTTTTATATATTTATATTTCATCTTATGTAAGATTATGGTGACATGTCAATTCTTTCTAGCTCATTTGGTTAAGGTGTGGGTCTCATCAATAGGGCGGCCCAAGTTCAATTCTCTTTAGGGGTGAGCTAATTGGGAAGAGATTTAAAATCCAATTAATTGAGGGTTGGTGTGGCCCAAGAAAAATGCGATCCCCAATTATTCTAACAAACAAAAAATATTATAATGTTTTTTTTGTAATTTCATCTTTTATTAAGAATAACATATTTTATTATTATGGTGTACTTAGAATAGCGAAGATGACCACGTTGGGCTAGGGTTTTCCTTGACATTTTTCTTAGACCTGATCAGTAGCGTCAGAACCCCTGGAGGCTTGTTAAGCAGCTAAAGGACCTAAAGCAATTCTATGGAGAAAATAGTGGGTGGGGAAGTAGGCCCCTCCCAATCAAATCCTGATGTACCTTTTTTCATTGGAGTCCCATGCTCAGACTCTACATCCTCACTAAAAGTAGAATTCAAGGATATCCCCATCCCCATGGAATATTTAGTGAAAAACGAGAACAGTACTCCCGAACCTGCTCAGACAGACAACAAACTCGTCTGGAAGAATACATGCATAGGCCGTACATAGAACCCTCCTTGTCTCAATCTCCCTGCAGAAAGAATCAATGCTAAAGTTCAAAAGATGAAGGATCACCCCCCCATAGGAAATTTCATGGGCTTCTGGCCCACTGAACATGCTCTTAGAGGTTGGATAGTGTCAAAATGGAAACCCAAAGCTCATTATGACCTGCAACTTGGTTCGAAAGGATTTTTCACAATAATCTTGCATCATTTGGAGGACAAAGCTAGAGTTGAAGATGGAGGCCCCTATTTCTTCAACGCATCAGGCATGTACCTGAGAAATTGGGTTGAAAGATATAGTCAAGAGAAATAAGACTTCTCCTACGCTTCGATCTAGATAAGGATGTACTCACTCTTGCATGAATATTGGGATGAGGAAACCCTTCAGGAAATAGGTAACACTTTGAGAACTTTTGCCTGAATGGCTGATCAAACTAGAATGAATAAGTACACTTCGTATGCTAGGATATGTATCTACATGCACATTGCCAAATAAATTCTAGATGCCATATTCCTAACCCATGAAGACTCTGATTAGATTCATCCCCTTAATTATGAACACATCCCCTTCAAATGTCAGAAATGCGATGAACACGACCATCTATTTAGGGATTGTCCCCTAAAAAAATTTCAACTAAGAATCGTAAGGAAGAAACCATTGATGTTGAAGGCTTCCAAAAAAAGGGGAAGAAAAGAAGAAATCACCAAAAATCTGCTCCGGGAAATAAGAAAGAGGAGGGGCCAACCACAAGAAACAACTTTGCAGTCTTGGAGGGATAGTCGGAAAACCCAAATCTGGACATGGGGAAAGAAGATATCGGCATGAATCCTAACCAAGAGAATCCTAAAAAATGCAAGTTAAACAATAATGTCATGATAACTCAGGAAAATCTCAGCCTCAACCTAATCCCCTTGAGGGAAAACCAGACATGCAGCAGATGGAAAACCCCAATGCAATAGACCCCCAAGAATCAATGGACAATTTAGGACTAGTTCCTCTCACGGATGAAGAGATGAAAGAAACAAACCTAGGAGAACTAGATTTGTTGGGAATGAAGGATGCATGCACCAGAAAAGCATATGACTCCATCCCATCATGAAAAATCCAACTACTACAAGAGGCTCTAGCCAAATCCAAATCCCAGAACAAAATGGGAGTTCACAACCCTCCCTAGAAAAACAAACAAAATCTCAAAGGGATAATAAGAAGTGTGGACGCAAAAAGAATCTACATAGGTTAAATCAACCTGGTACCACACTGGTTGAATCGGGGAAATATGCCCAGCTCATAGAGTTTTTTTCCTCCTCTGCCTCTGTTACCTAATGAAGATCATAACTTGGAATGTTCGTGGTCTCAACGGTCCCACAAAGCAAAGAATGTTGAAGATGAACATTCAAAAATACAATCCCGCAATGATCTTCATCCAGGAAACGAAATGCACTACTGAAGTAACCACTAAGTTAATGTCCAGTATCTGGAAAGGAAGCCTCTGTGCCACCATAGATGCTAGAGGAGCCTCTAGAGGTATTTCTATCTGCTGGAACCCCCTCCTTATTACTCTCATTAACTTAGCTTCTTCACATCGCATAGGGTAATTCGTTGTAGTTTATGTGATCAATCCTTCTATGCCATAGTTCACTTGAGTTAGTGATCTCATGGACAAAGGTTGTTTTCGAATGTCCTTTGAGTTTATACAATCCTCCTTCTTCACCAATGACAACTACATCTTCAATTGATTTTTCCTTGCTCTAGATGAGTACTTGTCCATCTATAAAAGCAACTCTATATCCTTTCTTATCTAATGCTGAGATGAAAAGTAAGTTATTATTCAAACCTGGTACATATATTACTTCCTTCATCTTCATGGGAGTTCCAGAGTCAAGCTTGTAGCTTGCTTCACCAATACCTTTGATGGGATATTGATAGTCATCTCCTAATGATGCTTTCTGAGGAGAGTTCTTCTCTTCAAGTATTGATATAATTTTCTTTTGTCCTATCATGTTCTTTGAGGCACCATTATCAATAAGACATGTATCTTCTCCAGGTATTACAGATTGAGAGAGTGCATAAAATAGTACATATTCTTTCATTTTCAACTAGATGTGCATGATTTCTTTTGTTGTTGTTCTTCTTCAATGGACACTCTCTAGAAACATGTCCTATCTAATGACATTTATAACATTGATATTGGGAGTAGTCTTTCTTCTCACTATTTTCTCTTTTCTTTTGAAAGCTCTTGGGAGGTTGATACTCCTTGTGACTATCCTTCTTGAGTCTTGATTGTCTTCTTCCTATTCTAGTATGGGTGGCTAGGGATTGATCATCTTATTTGAGTAGAGCTTCTCTGTTATCTACTTGGGGTTCCTCTTGGATGCATTCTTCAAATACAATGCCAAACTTCATACTTTGTTTTCTGGCACACATAGTCTATATGAATGAATCCCAAGGTCTAGTGAGACCATTGAGAGCAGTCATAACTTGTTCATCTTCATCAAGGGAGTCTCCAATGGCTTCTAGTTTCTCCTTGAACTCAGAGACCCTTGTGAAGTATTCTTGAATGGATTCTACTTTACTCATATTGGTACTCTTCAGTTGAGCTCTCAAATTCATCCTCTTGTTGATGTTATTTGCTTCATAAATTATGGAAAGGGCATCATACATTTTCTTCAATGTCTCTTTGGATGAAACTTGAGAGATCAAGTGATCCTTAATAGAATCAACAATGATCCTCATTGCCCTGATTAGGTCTTTCTGGTGTTTTTCCTTATCTTCATCTACTTCCGGTAATGCAACTTCTTCTTTGATATATTTTTCAAGATCGTTCTCTCTCAGAATGAGACAAATCCTATACTTCCATTAGAGGAAATTTCAATTTAAAACAAGCGTTCCAAAAATAATACAAATTCCATGTCATCATGTATTATCCAATCAAAATTCTTTAAAATTCAAAAAGGGAGCACCTCTTAAACAATTTTTTAATATAAATTTGGGGATAGGTATCATAAAAAACCTACTTTTTGTTCATATTTTCGACATATCTCCCTATGTTTTTACTCAAATTTCGATTGGGAGAGATAGTTGGATGCGGAATTAAATTCCGCATCCAACGAATACCCACTCGACATACTTTTGATGGGTCCCACTACCCCAAAAACAAGAAATACCTAAAAAAATGTGATGATGATGTCATCATCACATTTTTTCAGGTATTTCTTGTTTTTGGGGTAGCGGGACCTGTCAAAAGTATGCTGAGTCGGTAATCGTTGGATGCCTAATTTAATTCTACATCCAACGATCTCTCCCGATTGAAATTTGAGGAAAAACACAGGGAGATATATCAAAAATACGAATTAAAAAATAGTTTTTCTTTTCTTCCTCCAAAATTAATAAATATTATTTTATTATTTTAACTATTATTTTATTAATTTTCCTTAGGAGGCCCATTTTGAGTTGAAATTTCCTCTAATGCATGCTCGGAAGTTTTCTATGCCTTCTAGCTTGTCCTCAAGCTTAGTGCTTGGGGCCATCTTATCCAAGAGGTCACTAAAAAATGAAATTTCTCAAAATGAAATACTGACCTTACCAAGAGGTGTGCTTGACTGAGGCGAGTTGGTTGGTCCACTTGATTTATGGAGATTCAAAATTTTCACCCTTCAAAACTTGCTTTTGAGATTTCAGCTTCTGCATATTTTCGGTTCTGGTTTTCTATAGTTTTATGGTTCAAAGAAAAACTAGGGTTTGGATTTACTGAGGATTCATCCACTCAAAAAATTTGATCTAGGGCTCAATAGATGCGCTTTATGGAGGAACAACTTTCTATGTAATCAGATTTCCAAAATTCCAATTTTGATAGAAACCCTAATTTCTTGTCAAAGGGAGAGGAGAGAGAGTTTCACCTTGTGAAAGTTGTTATATTCGAGCTAGCTCTGATACCATGTTAAGATTTCATATGCTTATCTAGATATCATTAGTGTTTAATCCAATTTCACATCAACAACATATGCAGAATCACTGAAATAAGCACAATCACAAGATAAACACATATTTATCCCGAGAAACCCTCAAGGTGAAGAAAACCCAGCAAAACTTCCTCTATATAGTTGTATAAGATAAAACCACAAAACAGGTACTCCTCCTCCTTGTTGATTAATCTCTCTCTCTCTCTCTCCTATGCACTATACACAAATGTGAGAGTGTGTTCTAATGAGGAACATAACTACTCTATTTATACTCTTTCTGACACTTGAATTTTACCCTAACAAGTCAACCCCAACAAACTTACTGGGCCAACTTCACCTAGGAAGACACAAAACAATATTATATTATATTCAAGAGGGTACTATTGACCCAAATTATAATGGAGGTTGTACCTCATGACTCTTTGATGACCAGATACAATATTAACATCCTGACGGAAGAATAGGACATCTCCCTTGGGTTACATCAGTAAAATACATTTAGAATATTCTTTGAAGTTAGACTATTTCAACATAATCCGACGACCACGATATGATCCTGACATAGAGTGATCCGAGTAGACGGTTCAAAATCTCCTCAATATCAATAACCATTGATATGTGTATTAACACCCGATTGGTCCATGATCTCTATTTAAAGAGCATGGAGGGTCATTTGCTAGTTGATCGATTACGAGAAGGTCATTTTTGACATTATTTATTTTTCATAATAAATTGCCTCAAGTAGCTATTTGGATGGGGTCATGGAGTGTTTCCCTCTTTGAGGGTTTAAACCATATGAAAACATCAATGTGATGATCTGCGATTTGTTTTTATGAGTGGTTTCTCAAGGTGCTCGATGTAATATCCCTCTTGACGCCTACATTGTTGAAATCAAAATGTGAGATGTAATAGTTTATTGCAAGGAGCTCAAGGCCAAGGCCATGTTAATGAATGTTGTGGCATTGTTATAATTCCATAGGTCAAAACATGCATTAGTCAAAGCATGGATATGTATGATGTACATTGAAAATGGAAAAATAATTGAATGCAGACCTAGCAGACTGAAGTGCACTGCAACTAAACGATATAAGCACTTAATCCACTAAGGGGGAAGGGTAAATTCTAGTGAATGTTTAAGGAGTAAAGTGATGATGATTGGATGTCATCATGATGCTGCGAGTATGAGTTTTAACATTCGAGTGTTATTAGAATGCAGACATTTACACAAGGAGTGAAAGAATCACTATTTGTTTAAACTAAAATGAACGACTATTTATTGTTTTCCTAAAAATACAAAATAGTTATTATTATTGCCATTAATTACAAGATTAAGTAATACAAATCATTATTACTTAGAAATTTATGGGAACTATAAAATAGCTATGTTAACAAAAAAAAGAAATCACAATATATCCCTTGGGTGCATTTTCCTAAGGTTATATATATATATATATATATATATGCAAGTCCTTTGGGCATAGCTCGGGTGGTTGGGAGATTTGGTTGTTAAGCTCCCCACCTAGTTTCGAATCTCATTAGGGACAATTTCTCCTTGGGAGCCCTTGTATGTAATGAGATATTAGGCTGGCGAGTCGTTAATCATAATTAATGATGCCCAAGCTTATGTATACTTTCCTAGTGAGTATAAGATATTTTTCCAAGTGGACATAGCCATGGTGTAAAATTGGCCTTCCATGGTGAACCACTTTAATATATATATATATATA
>LPNX010435216.1:291861-306506 GCA_001517045.1 Pseudotsuga menziesii
ATATCCAGTCTGAATTTAAAAAAATCCAGGTTACAGTAGTGAATTTCTAGAATTTTGGTTGCCCCAAGGGTTTTTTAGGGTGATGAATCCATTTCTACCATCAAAATTGCAATTAAAACATAGTTACATTCAAAATTTGCAAAATAAAAAACACTAGATTCCAGGAAAAAAATGGTTGTCCAACCCAAATCGTCGAATTTTTAGACATATCCTTTACTTTAAAAGAGGTGTACCCTACATTGGAAAGAAAATGATGAATCCACTTCATATATTAAATAGAATGGAATGTGAACCATAATCAATTGTTTTAGTTTGGAAAACATGGTTAGAGTTTTGCCTCAAGGTAGTTACCTAGAACTCGGAAAGAAAGGAGGAAAAAGGGAAATCTCTTGAAAAAAAGGGACTTTGTTTTTTAATAGATGCATCTGTGTATGAGAGTAAAAGAGACATGTTCCCTAGAGATGGACCAACCCTCAATTAGTTTATAAATTATATGTTTTCAATAGAATCCAAAAAGTTGCTCATCTTAGCGGCAACCAAATCATGATAGTCTTAAATTGTACGTGAAAAAGAAGGAATGTGTAGCCTACCTATCAAATGCCATTGGTAGAAGAGGAATAGGGGGGAAACCTTGGCGAAATAACCGACAACGAGCCTTATTTTTTCACATGGGAATAAGTGAAAGAGAAACTCACCAATACTTCCCTTCATAAAAAGCACTATGTTCCATTTTGGTATTTTCTCCTCTTCAACATGATTTTCATCTCTGCTTATGAGAAATTATTCTCTCAATAATGAGGAGATCAATTCTTGGTTGTTATCTCATCCAAACAATCTCGTTAATCATTTTAAATATAAATTAAATTTTAATGAGGATTTACATATGAGTGGCCTCTGATTAGAACACCAACTCCATAACCATTTTATATAAAAATTAATGTTTTCATCAATTTCGAGAGGAGCATTCTCTATAGAATGGAACTCATTTTCCTATTTATGTTTTGTTCTTGATTAGAAGAAAAGTTGTCTCTTCTAAGAGTATCAACACATCTTCTTACTACTAAGGCTTCCCATGAATGAGGTAACTGTTTTGTGCAGTGCATATTTTATATAACCTAGTTCATTCCTTGCATAATTGCTTTTGAATGTTGTCAGCTAAGTCAATCTCTTCCGATGTAAACTCTTTTTCTTGAAACTACTTAAAGTAGACCTTTAATCGTTGAAGCACAATACACCAAGAGCTCCATGCACTTAAATATTTGAAGTAAAATTCTATCTAAAGATATTAAGTGTTGAGAGCTCTTTATTCTTAAAGATATTAAGTGTTGAGAGCTCTTTATTTGTAAATGTTTAAAGATTTTATTTTTAAACAGTAAGAAAGTTGCAACTTGCTATATTTTTTGAATTCAAAGTTACAAAAGTCTCAGTTGAATAGTTTCCTTTTAGTAAAAAAAATCATTACCTAACTTTCATCCATCATCTAATATCTAATCACATAATCTCTATGTACATGACATCTACAAAGATATCACTAAGAGCAGTAGGCAGAAATAAGCCCAAATTGTCCATGGCTCCCAAATAAAAAGCTCCTAAAAAACTAACATAGAGCATGTATCCACCAGCCCATTGGAGATATAGTTCTCAAAAAGTAACTTTCCGTCCATTTAGTCTATAGCCTTCTTAAAGAGAGCATTCGCTTGTGCATTCAATTCCCTATATATATGCAGAAAAGAAATCTCAGAGAAATCCTTTGTCAAGTGACAGAACTTGCTTAACTAATGTTCCAAATGTAAAGTGTGCATCTCGACAAGTCCATTAACCCAATTAATAATGACTCTAGAGTCATCAAAAACTTTAGCTCTAAATAACTTTCTTTTACATACAAACCACAATAATTTTAGCAAACCAAAATCTTTGCCTTAATATTACTTCCCACACTTGCAAAGTCAGATCTGATTTGATGATCCTTCCTAATATTTAGGATCATCACAAAGTGGACAAGAGAAGTCCTTTAAGATAACTTAACGTTAGATATCAATTGTTTTAAAAAAATCAACATTCTTCTATTGGTTAAATAATGTAAAAAGTTCTATCAATGATTAGCTTAGGAAGGGTTAGTTCTCTTATATATTTAAATATCTATTATTTAAGGGTTAGTTTTTTTATATCTATTTAGAAGTGAGAGCTCCATTGATAGTGCAAAGAATATATGCATTAAAGTCACCTCCATCTTTGTTTTATTTATTAAAAATAAAAGCTCTAATATTAATGTTGTATTTATTAAAAGTAAAGGTTCTAATATTAATGTTGTAGTTGGTTAGAGCAAAGTGTTCGATGATTGGAATCCAAACATCCTCATCTATGTTGTATGCGTATAGTATGTGTAAAACCAAACTCTCTTACGGAAGTTTATAATTATTTAAAGTTAAATTCTAATCAATTAAAGATCAAGAATCTTATTAATAGTAATATAAGTGAATTCTATTATTGAATATCTAAATTTACTTTTTATGAAATTGAATTTTTTATTTATGAAATCAAGTTTATTTATTGAAGGGATAAATTTATTTGTTAATGTTGAGTAAATGCAAGGAATTATTTTGTTGTCTCCTTCACTTTAGTGGATTTGTTCCAGTTTAGGGGTGACCTCTCGACGAAGAGAATATACATTAGACAGAGAATCATAAGGTTGGGTGGAATGTCGCAGTTCAGCCTTCGGTCGTTCAAGCCTGCTTGATTAAGATAAGTTACTCTTTTGTTGTCCTAATTACATTGTTAATTGATATCAAATTCTATAAAGATATATTCTAGGTATGATTAGTTAATTGAATGGGTACAAGCTTATAAATGTTTTATATTCATATGCAATTGTAGTGTTTTTGAGGAAATTGTTAATATCTTCTAGATGATTACGACTAATAATTATGTCATTATCTAGTTATTCTTAGCCTTCATGAAAGTGTTGATTAGATCTTTATTTACAAATGAGTAAACTTGACTATAATCAGAATAAATATAAATTAACTTATTGATAAAATCTTAATTGTGTAACTAATTATCCGTATTTAGGCATGAATTATGTAATTGGAAAAGAAACATAATTCCTTAAAAAACTAATATAATTGATTTAGATTGGAATGTCTATAACTTTTAAGGGATTTAACAAAACTTTGATTAAGAAATAATATCTACATGTGAAAAGTAGATCTTATCAACCATAAATGCAATCAATTATATTCCTACAATCAATTATATTCCTCATATTTAATGGTTCATAGATTATTTTAAAGGATTTAACAAAGCTTTGATTAAGAAACAATATCTACATGCAAAAAGTAGATCTTATCAACCATAAATACAGTTAATTATATTCCTCATATTTAACTGTTCATAGTTTATAAATCATGGTATGTTAATAATGGTGATGTTAAGTAAAATAATTATAGATAGAAGTATACAAAATGCTTTTGTATAAGGATGTGTTCTTATAATAGTATGTTATGGAACTTTACTATAATTCTTATAGTGGAATTAAACTATTTGGATATAATAGTTGTTTTAAGGTAATCTTGTATGAAAGTGATGTTATGATGTTAAATAATATTTTCTAAAGATTAATGGATTACATGAGAATGTGATTGAAACTAAAAAAGATCAATGCATGATTTGAGTAAAACATTATTTGGGTTTGATACATGAAGTTAAACATATATAATGGACAAGATTGTCTACTAATTGACTATATTTAAAAGGGGTGGAGGTTAAAAGTTGTATATGGTAAATCAAGCCGATTAATAATATTATGAGAAAGGATTTAACTGATTAGTTGTTTTAGATCAATACATGATAAAAGCTTACTAGAGTGGAATTATATCTTCCCTTCTATGTAGGAATATAATGATGGGAACTACCCTTCATCAATACTTATAATTATCATATTAATAATGAAGATAACATTTTGATGTATGGATGATGTTAAGGGAAAAAAAATGCCTCATGTCCATAAAAAGCCTCAGTGTATTTTGGGTGCATTACACTCGATATATTGGAAGTATGTTGTGATAGTCAAACAATAACTCGAACCCATTAGGATCATTCTTATAGCATTGTCCCTAGTTCGTCATATATATAAAATGTGCTAATAGGGTTAGGCATATCGAATGTCAGACATGTTGAGCATTATCCCTAGTGTGTTAGGCATATTGAAAGGGCATGTCTAAACTAAGGAAAGGACTAGAGATAATAGGGTCTTCACAGAGAAGTTAGTAAGGTATTGATTCATATAAGGAAGGGATATAGAAACATAACATGCATTGGGACACAGCGAAATGGAGCTAATTGTTTTTCTTAAGGCCCAATAGATTAATGTATCACCATCACTATCATTATCATTACTTATTCATTCTTTACTTAAGTGACATGAATAATCTATTTTTGAGCCCTGGGGTTAGGTTAATTGGTTTCCACTCATGTTGTTGGGTGTTTGTGTCTAGTTGTATGCTAGTAGATGTCTAGTTCAAATCCCCCTAACTTAGATGTACTAGTTTACACTGACATGTTCAATAGAAATTCTATCCACTAATTTGAGGAAGCATCCCTTCGGTTTCCCCATAAGATTTTCTAGTAAAAAGATACCCATTTCCATGACTATTGTAACAAACATCCTAGATATATAGTCTAGTTAATATCATAAATGATTTATAAAAGGTCGTAATTTGATAAAATCCAGTGTAAACAAATGAAAAACATCTCTTTATAATAAATGCATAATATTTTTGTTATTAACCATTTTATATATATATATATTCCATTAAATTATGATTTTAAAATTATATTATTATTATCAATAATATAATAATTATAATACCTACATATAATTTATTTCCAATGATCTCATAGCAGTTTTTGAAATCATCATAATTTTTTATTTATTAATAAAATACTGTTTTTTTTAAGTTACTTGCAAGAACCTTCTATTACCGCAAAATGTACATAATTTGCAAAATCCTATGGCTAGCATGTCACCAAGGAAACCAAGCCAACCAAGAGGAGTAAAGTCAGAGTGGTTTTGTGTTTGAGAAGCTTAGAACATAACATTGTTGTTCAAGGGGGGAACCTACCCTAAATTGGTAGGAAACCAGTGTACCCCCCTTATGACAAGACATATTTGATAGCTAAGAAAACTAAAGCCTGTAACTAAATTTATATTGTAAAAAAATTGTTGATAAACATAACTAAAGAAATCCAAATTAAAGTTGAGGATTTTCAATAGTAGACAATGAAATTGCGTTGGATACATTGTCCTCGCTCCTCCAACTAAAGATGCATGTTAGTGATGTCCTCTAATAGGTCCAACTTTGTGTCCAAGGTGTGAATGTCATCCCACATCTCCCAGATGTCTTTCCTAATACCTTCACACAAAGAGTCTCTTTCCTTAAGCACCCTACCCATGAGTGTCTTGAGTAACTAGTGGCCGTTTGGGTCAGTGATCAAATCGTGGTCTTCTAAGGTAATCCTAAGCATTTGCTCCTCTGTCGAATTGATCTATTGGTAGGTGTGTAATGACATGTGACAACATGACCTTGGTAAAAATTTCCTATGAATAATGACTTTGAATGATGCTCCCACCCCTTTGGCTCCTTGCTCTCTACCTCGATGCCATGGCAATGGTACTAGAGTTACTTTTGGCTCCAGACGCATACCACATCATTGTCCACCACCCCTTGCTCATTGAGGAAGACCCTTAAATGAACAAAACAATCCCACAAATTCTGGTGTTCCATATCCTTCGCCATGCCCAATGATGCTAGTTATCACCGATTAAATCCATAGCTCCCGTCCTTACTCCCTCATGTGAGTTCTAAATGTGAGGGTATGTCTTAAGGTGCCCCTCCTTAATTACTCAAACCATCAACAACACTTGGGTGGCCATTTGGCTCGTCTATTCCAACCTTTGTCCCATCATCTATGTTAGCATGCATTTCCGACACATAAAGACCTAACACTAATTGCCTTTCGTTACTTACATCCGAGATTTAAAAAAATAATATTAAAAATAAAATAATATGTCGTAAAAAACTATTTCTTTTAATATAAACTACCATGAAAATTGCAACGTTAAGCATCACAACATTAGACATTAAATAATAATAACTTATTTTATAACTAATATCAAACTACAATTATTATATATATTAACATATCTTTATAACAAAAATGATTTACATTTTAAATATAAATACTTTAATAAGTGTTTTAATGGTAACAAATCCCATTATAAAATATGCGGGAGGCTAAAGACAACCAATAACTATTGATGTGTGGAACAAATTCCACTATAAAAAGTATGCCAATTGCCAAAGGGTAAGACAACCTGTAAGACATTCCACGAGCAACGTGATGCAGCAAAATACATTTTTTCATACTTTTATCTGAAATCAAATTAATTTATTTGTGTCGCTATGCATATAACTTCTACATAATATTCATGGCGTGCCTTAATGAGTGGAGTGGAGGATAGAGACTAATTTATGTATTTAAGCTATAAAGTATTGTTGGTAAGAAAAGTAAGGTCTCTTACAATAAGGTAAGATAATAATGGAGTTTTTGGGACCATATGTATTTCAATGGTGGATGGAGTGATTGTGAGGGATTTGTCATTGTAATAGAAATGGAGGTAAACTGAGATGTTAATATGTTTGAGAAGAATGTACTTAAAATGAAAGGTTATGTATAAAAAGGTTAATGAAGAGGCGTAGAAAGATAAAAAAGGTTAATGGGTGATAAATAGTTTGATTTGAATTGCGCTGAGTCATACAAATTATTTAGAGCTTGGTTATTAGTTGGTAATAGTTTGATTTGAATTGAGTTGAATCATATAAATTATTTAAAGTTTGGTTAAGATTATTGGTTATTAGTTGGTAATATACGGATTAGTTTTTTTTATTACAATTTTATTAAAAAAATTTAAGTGATATGTTTTATTTTAATGAAAATTTATGAACAAGTTGAGGTATATTTTTACTAAAAATAATAACTAACAAAATTTAACTGTGTTACAATTGACTGAATAAGTAGGCTGACCCTATTTACCTAGAGTATTATCTTGGAATACCTTTCCTTCTATATGCTTGTCTTGGATTTCTAGTCCTCTTTATCACTGAAACTAGTGTGGGGTAACCAACTCTCCTCCTAACCAAACTCCTTAGTTGTCCAAGGGTTTAAAGGATACATAATAAAAGGACTGCAATAAGAGATGATTAAGATAACTTTTATAAAGTGAGAATTGGTTTCCAAATAGTTTTTTTAATGAAAAAAATCAAGTTACTTGATATTCATTAGGGATGAATCAAGGTAAACACTACAACATTTCTAAGAGTGTTAAGATGGAAAACAAATCCAATGATCCACTCCAAGCTATATCAACACTTTTCAATATAATACATAATAATAGAAGGCCAACATTAACCACATACATAATTATATGTAACTCTTTCATCCTTCTACATATAGATTTTTCACAAAAAATCATTATAAATAATAGCCTTGCTACTAAAGACAAAACTGTGAAGCATAAAAATTGGATCTAATCGATATGCGTGATAGTGACTCGAAGATATCTTTGTGTCATAACTTCTTCAAAAATAAATATGACCTTCTATATTTGCCAATGCATTCTTTGATAGTCTATCTTCCTATAGATATGTTCAAATGTAATAAACAAAAAGCTTCTTAGATATTCCTTAATTCTTTGTTTCCAACCATCTAGAGAGATAGCTTGACAATGGGATCATGCCATCACTCAGTCTAGAGTAACCTGAGAGTCCCCAAACAGCTGAAAAGACATAATATTTCAGTTTCTTGGAAAGTATAATAATCCCAACATAGCTAATAATTCCACCCTTGAATTCATCTCAGTACATAATTCATCCATAACTAATAAAAATGATCGTTAGACACTATTATTACCATCCCTACTATGCAACGACCATTCTGTGTAGCTCCATTAAAGAATCCCATTGTACAATCCATAATAATTGTAGGAAACATCAAAACATGTGCAGGAGCCACTAATATTTTTTTAGTCCAAGAAGGTTGGATTCAAGAGAGAAAGAATGAAATTGGATTAAAAAATTGGTTTTTAAGAAGATGAGATTGCCATTTAAGTGATTGGATGCAAGAGAATAAAGTGTACAATGAAGTAAGATGATTTCTAAAAGTAGGAGATCCAAGACAAGGATAAATGTTTAAGTGCAAACCAAATATAGAGAAAAATGCATGTTGCCAAGGAAAATTTTAGGGGTGAAATTTATCCCATGAGCTACTTTTCAGGGTTTTTTTCCAAAAAAATATTTGTCATTTTCCATTTTTCCCAATATGATTCAACCAAATTCTATAAGATTAAAGTTTTTTTCTTTAAAAATCGCCAAATTTATCCAAAAACTATATAAAACCCTTGACAATTTGACTATTTTTTGAAAAAATATCGCCAAACATTTTATAGTTGGAGATTTGATAATTAGTAAGATTCGCCAAAGTTTCTACACTTTAATAGAAATATGGATCCTTAAAATTTTCTATGTATGTTGTTTGTGTGATATGTATAAGAAAGTGAGGTTCAAGAACAAAAGCCTAGTCTCACTGAAAATAGAATTCGAGGATATCCCCATCCCCATGGAATATTTAGCGAAAAGCGAGAATAGTACTCCCGAACCCGCTCAGATAGACAACAAACTTGTCTGGAAAAATACATGCATAGCCCGTACATAGAACCTGCCTTGTCTCAATATCCCTGCAGAAAGAATCGATGCTAAAGTTGAAAAAGATGAAGGATCACCCCTCATAGGAAATTTCATGGGCTTCTGGCCCAATGAACATGCTCTTAGAGGTTGGATAGTGTCAAAATGGAAACCCAAAGCTCATTATGACCTGCAACTTGGTTCAAAAGGCTTTTTCACAATAATCTTCCATCATTTGGAGGACAAAGCTAGACTTGAAGATGGAGGCC
Organism: Pseudotsuga menziesii; assembly: GCA_001517045.1. Classification (NCBI taxonomy): domain Eukaryota; kingdom Viridiplantae; phylum Streptophyta; class Pinopsida; order Pinales; family Pinaceae; genus Pseudotsuga; species Pseudotsuga menziesii. Next base: position 300,869 of record LPNX010435216.1, read on the forward strand.
CCTATTCCTTCAACGCGACAGGCATGTACCTGAGAAATTGGGTTGAAAGATATAGTCCAGAGAAATAAGACTTCTCTTGCACTCTGGTCTAGATAAGGATGTACTCACTCCTGCATGAATACTGGGATGAGGAAACCCTTCAGGAAATAGGTAACACTTTGAGAACTTTTGTCCAGACGGTTGATCAAACTAGAATGAATAAGTACACTTCGTATGCGAATGATATGTATCTACATGCACATTGCTAAAGAAATTCCAGATGACATATTCCTAACCCATTAAGACTTTGATTGGATCCATCCCCTTGATTATGAACACGTCCCCTTCAAATGTCGGAAATGCCATGAACACGACCATCTATTCAGGGACTATCCCCTAAAAAAATTCCAACTAAGAATCGTAAGGAAGAAACCATTGATGTTAAAGGCTTCCAAAAAATGGGGAAGAAAAGAAGAAATCATCGAAAATCTGCTCCATAAAATAAGAAAGAGGAGGGGCCAACCACGAGAAACAACTTTGCAGTCTTGAAGGGACAGTCGGAAAACCCAAATCTGGACATGGGGCAAGAAGATATCGGCATGAATCATAACCAAGAGAATCCTAAAAAATGCAAGTTAAAAAACAAAGTCATGATAACTCAAGAAAATCTCAGCCTCCACCTAATCCCCTTGAGGTAAAATCAAACATGCAGCAGATGGAAAACCCCAATGCAATAGACCCCCAAGAATCAATGGATGATTTAGGACTAGATCCTCTCATGGATGAAAAGATGAAAGAAACGGACCTGGGAGAACTGGATTTGTTGGGAATGAAGGATGTATGCACCAGAAAAGCATATGACTCCATCCCACCATGAAAAATCCAACTACTACAAGAGGCTCTAGCCAAATCCAAATCCCAAAACAAAATGGGAGTTCACAACCCTCCCCAGAAAGACAAACAAAAATCTCAAAGGGACAATAAGAAGTGTGAACGCAAAATGAATCTACATAGGTTAAATCAACTTGGTACCACACTGGTTGAATCAGGGAAATATTCCCAGCTCACAGAGTTTTCTTCCTCCTCTGCCTCTATTACACAATGAAGATCATATCTTGGAATGTTCGTGGTCTCAACGGTCCCACGAAGCAAAGAATGTTGAAGATGAAGATTAAAAAATACAATCCCGCAGTGATCTTCATCCAAGAAACGAAATGCACTACTGAAGTAACCACTAATTTAATGTCCAGTATCTGGAAAGGAAGCCTCTATGCCACCATAGATGCTAGAGGAGCATCTGGAGGTATTTCTATCTATTAGAATCCCCTCCTTATTACTCTCATTAACTTAGCTTCTTCACCTCACTCCATTTCTTCCTTCTTTCATATGGTGGGAACCAACATCAAAGGCCACCTCTTGAATGTCTATGGGCCTCAAACCACCTTCCTTAAGTTGCAACTACTTAACTACATCAAATGGTTCACGATCCAGCATCTCAACTCTTCTATCCTCATTGAAGGCGATTTCAATATGATAACCACTCTTGAATAAAAAAAGGGAGTTTTAAAAAATCTTTCCAATGAGGACCAGGCCTTCAAGACCACCATTGCCACTAGTACACTTGTGGATCTTCAAACCTCCTAAGGCTTCTTCACCTAGAACAATAGAAGGTGGGGAGCTCACCAGATAGCTGAATGCCTTGATTGTTTTCTCATCACTGACAGTATCCTTACCCTGGGAGGGATCCTTGAAGATTTTATTCTACCCAATGCAAGGTCAGACCATTGGCCCATTTCCCTCTCCTTGCATAGCCTTGGAACCCCCCTTCATAAGATGTTCATATTTGAAAAAATATGGCTCACACACCCCTCCTTCGTGGACACAGTAAGTAAGTGGTGGACTAGTATGAAAGTGGAGGGAAAATTGAAAATGGAAATCATGGATCAAAACATGAAGCAGCTAAGAATTCATCTTCGTCAATGGAATCATACAACCTTTTGTAACATATTCCAGGACAAAAAGGTGATTCAAGAAAATCTAGAGAATCTGCAACTCCACGTCATGGAAGATGGGTACAATGAAAACATTAAAAACAAAGAAAAATACCTTCTAAACTAGCTAAACAAAATATGCGAGCAGGAGGAAATATTTTGGAGGAAAAAGTACAGAGTGGGATGGTTAAAGGAGGGTGAAAGGAACATGACCTTTTTTCATCATTCCACTATTCAACACAGGATAAAAAAACAGAATCATCAAACTCCACTCGGAAGACGAGAGGTTTTGGAGGAGCATGAGGAAATGGAAGAAGAGATAACTAGATACTTCAGTGATCTTCTCATTGAACCTAATCCTTCTCACTAGGCAACTATCACCCAGGTAACTCAACGCATTCCTTCTCTGGTAACTGAAGAGCATGATTCCTCCCTTATGCAACTGATCAACATGGAAGAAGTTGAGGAAGTAGTCAACCAGGTGGTCGAAGGCAAGGCTCCTGGTCCGGATGGCTTCACCATTAATTTCTTTCATCACTGTTGGGATCTTCTTAAAATGGAGGTTTTGGAATTGGTGGAGGAATGGAGCCAAAAGAAATGGTCTTGTTGGCCCTTAATGCCACTCATATAACTCTGATTCCAAAAGCAACTAACACTTCCCATCCTAGTAAGTTTCGACCCATATCCCTCTATAATGCATTTACAAGATTATTTCTAAAGTGATTGCGAATCGGCTAAAACCCCTCCTCCCACTACTCATCTCCCATGAACAATCAGGATATGTAGAAGGAAGAAAAATCCTTGATGGAATCATTCTGGCTCATGAAATTATACACTCCCTCAAAACCACAAAATCTTTTGGCATGCTCTTGAAATTGTATCTCTCCAAATATTTTGACAAAATGAGTTGGAATTTCATAGAAAAGATGCTCCTTGCTTTTGGGCTCCATTAGGCTTGGTTCAAATGGATATTCTCTCTCATCTCCTCGGACTTCTTCTTCATCCTTGTCAATGGTTCACCCTCTTCCACCTTCTCCTCGTCCCGCGACCTCCACCAAGTGTTATCAACCCAAATGGCACTTCTTCGTCCGAGTGCCGACACTTCATATGTTGGCACACAAGGACATTTATGGATTGAAGGTTGCCTAAACACTATAGATGGGCATGACATGAGATGCATTCACTATCCACCTAGCTTGCCATTTTTACCTTTTTACATGTTGATTGCTACACGCGACTCTTTCCATAGCAACTTGCGTACATACATGACTATCTCCATAGCATATCATGTACTGTATGTGAGTATTGTCATTGCAACCCGCGTATAGATATGTACGTGGGTTTCCCTTATAGCAATTCACGTGTCATACGCGGGTTGCCAGCATCACTAGTCACGTACACCTCCATTCGACATTAAAAATAATACAATACGATTAATGGATATTTGTGTGAGATTTGTTAATCCCTAATCATTAACTATCTTAACTGTCTCAACCTCCTCAACCTTCGAAACTGCTCTATTTCCCTAAGTATAAATAGAGGCCTTGGGGAGGGCATTAATCAATCATACTTGGAGAGCAAAGTTATACTGGTGGTATATCTTCAGAAGTCTTTGGAGCAGCAGAACTCAGAATCCTTTGGTTGTAGAGGAGTCCTTGTTTCAGGCGTTGGGTTGTACACTTTTCTCATTCACTATTGTTAATAAAGAGAATCCTTCTTCCAACTTTGTGTTGAGTCTCTTTCATGTATCATGGTTTGATGAATATTTATGATTAAGCACTCTATATATTGTTTATCTAACTTGTCATATATACATGTATAAGATTGTACTTGGAGGATTTGCTCTTTGCAGGTGAAGGAGGTGCATCCTTGAAAGCTTTGGAGAGGAGCAGAGCGGGAGAAGGCAAATCTTGGATCAACCGTCCTTAATCGGGTGAGTCCATCATATCTTCCTATTTCCTTTCTGTACTTTAAAGCTGATTGTATACAAGTTTTAAGAGTACATTGGTAATCCTAGACCCTCAGTTATAAGGGTGTTTATTCCTGATCAATAGAACTGGTGACTCTGCTGGGGAGCCCAGACTGCTGTGGGTTATTTCTGTTTACCGTTGCCCAGTCTTTGCCTTGAGTCTGTGTGTGGTATCCTGTCTTGGTCCATGCTTAGGATAGTGTTTGAAGACCTTGAAATTTTTTCTTTTTATTAGAAACTTTTGTACCTGTACATGGGTTTCTCTTGCATACAGTCACGTACAAAATCCTGCATACACGGGTTGCTCTCTAGGACAGTCGTGTATAGTACATGGGTTGCCCTTATACATAGTCGTGTACAAGCTTTAGCATTGGAATTTTTGGGTTAGGGTTTGCTTGTCCCTATCCCTCTATAAGCTCTGCTTGTTGGTTGGTCTTCTTTATAAGCACTGTACTTTGAGTTTGATGACCTTGTTGGCCACACCTTGTGCTTTCTTATAAAGCCCTTGAGTTATGTTGTTTGGATTGTCTTTCTGTTCGCAACTTGAAGTGGATTTTCCTGTTTGGGTTATAGGTTTAAGTGTCAGTTGTCTGAATCAGTGATTAGGGTTCTAGACATTATTTATTTGAGTCTATTTTCGGATAGTGATTGGTGTTCCACTTGCCTTTGTGTGTTTTTAGTGATTTCCTTTCATTGTACCCACCCAAGCTAGGGTTCCAAGTCTTCCTTAGGTGGTTGATTCTTGGTCTTTTTAATTTGTTTACTTCACTTTGATTACTTTATACATTTTGTTTAATTCAAGCATAAGTTTTTTGTGCATTTAGGTGCATAGTAGTCTTTGAGCATTTTCAAAAAGTGAAAAGAAAAACATCTTAAAAGCCTTTGCATTTGATTTTGCATAGAGTAGTTTTGCTTTCAGTTTTTTAAAATATAATCTCAAAAAACTACAAAAATATAGTCTTAGTGTTCTCTTTTTCGTTGCATTTTCATCAATTTATATTTACAAAAAGAAAAAATAAGTTTGTTGTAGTAGTGATCATTTGCTTTGAAAACATACACCTTTTCTTCTTATATTTCTTATCGAGTCAAAAAACATCATATTCCTCACTCCACTTCCTTCTAAGTAAGAAATAGCCCTTAAAATGAACGCAATAATTAAAATTTATTAGTAACTTCTTATTTTTTAGGGCCATTCACCTACTAGCTTAGGCTAGACTTGTGGGATAGGAAGTGTAAACTTCCCATAAGTTTTAAAATTCAGACATAGTGGACCATTCGATAGGTAAATCCTTATCTTTATCGATAGTTTCTGGGAAGCTCCTCTCAAACGGGAGTCAAGCACGAGGTCACATGGAGGCATTGGACTAAGGAGATAACCCTCTGATTCCTTGTCGAAACGTAAATCATGACTTTTACGCATCTAGGGATTTTGTCCTAGATAGAGTTTCGGTCTCAGCTACTTTGCCCATTGTTAACACCCAAAAATGGTTAACTACCTCATCTACCCCACTACATGGCTCATTTGTCCATTTGCCTACCATATTTCCCTGAAAATCCCACTAAAATGCCTCCAAAAGGCCTAAAATGCCTCTAAAAAGCCATAAAACCATCTAAAAAGCCTCCAAAAGGCCTAAAATGCCTCTAAAAGGCCAAAAAACCCCTTTTCTCCTCCAAAAATGTCCAAAATTCCTCTAAAATA
>LPNX010435229.1:0-27060 GCA_001517045.1 Pseudotsuga menziesii
TTTTTCTTTCTGTTGAGGTACTTTGCACATTTCGAACAGTGGAACGTTTGCCTTTATCTTCTTCAAATCTTCAACAATGTCATACTCAATTTGTGATTTAGTGAGCTGATATTTTTCAGCGTTTGCATTCTCTTCATTTGGCCTAGGCAACGTTCTGTTCTGTTTAGGATCTTGGCTTGTAATGGTAAACTCAGGTACCTGATTGGTTAGTGACTTGTCTTGAAACTTCTTCCTGACATTTCTTTGCAGCCTTCTTATCTTTGGGAGTAAAAGACTGTCGTCGCTAATTGTCCCCTTACTTCTAGTTGTCACGTTAGCTTCACTGATCTCTTTGAGCCCCTGAATATTCTCTTCTTCTGCATCGAGTACCAAAACAGAGCTCCATAAAGCCATAGCCTCTTCTTCCTGTTCTTTTGTAGAAGTAGAAGCAGCATTCTCTTTCTTTCCATCATCATCTTCTTCTATCAATCTTGAGTCCAACATCTGATTCATGACCAATGTCATTGAATTTATCCATTGCGGACAGTTTCTTTCGGAATGAGGTTGTTGATGGAAGGTACAAAAATTCTCCAATCCTATGTCTGTGAGATTCATGGATGCAATCTTTTGAGGAGGAGGTTGAGACTGGTTGTTGTCCTCCCTTTTCTTATAATATGGCCTATAAAACTTTTGTGCTTCTTTTTCTTTCTCTAAGTCTATGATTTTATTAGACAGCTTCTGAACCATTTTGGCCATACCTTCATAATCCGGTGTTTTCTCCTCTTTGGGCTTGGAAAAAAGCAAAGTTCTCCTTTTCTCTCCTGACTGTTCAGGATATTCTTCAATGCTTTCTCTTTCTGCTTCCACTACTTCTGCCTCTTCATAAGTTTCCGTCAAAGTGGGATTGGTCCTGCCTTTTGCAAACATGGCCAAGTCAGGGCCCAAAGCTGAGGTATAATACTCGATTAGAACCTTTTCTGAAGGTTTGTCTGCATCAGAGAAGTTTCTTAGATATGCTGTAAACCTTTATGTAAAACTGTGCACCTTTTCCTTCTTTTCTTTCTTCAAAGCACAAAGTCCTTTCATAAGGGCAGCGTGAGTCTTTTGGACCGCGTACTTACTTCTGAACATCCTTTCGAAGGTGTCCCAATCTGGGATAGAATTGGTGGGTAATCCGAAATACCACGAGGCTGCGGTTCCTTTAAGGGTATGTGGGAAAAGTCTACAAACCACATCTTCATGCTCCCCTTCCTTTAATCCTTCTATAGCCAAATAAAAACTCTGCAAGTGGTCATCTACCAATATCTTTTCATTGGGGTCAAACTTAGGCAATAGCTTTTCGAAAGCTTGAGGTAAGTCGTGCAAAGGCGGGGTCAGATTCAGAGGTGATCTGGATTTCCATGCAGGTGGCGGGTTTGGAGGATTAGGTGGCTGATTTGCGTTAGCTGCTGCCATAAGTTGAGGTGGAGAGTGCAGAGGTGAACCAACAGGGGTGTGAATAGGAGAAATGTAGGGAGTCTCCGGGCCTTCTTGACTCAAAGGGAGTTCAACTTCTTGTAAGGCAGTCTCTACCAGCTCTTGCCAATCTCCAACCAACACTGAATCTTCTATTAAAGGACGGTCTCTTCTCTTGTATTCTCTTCTAGGCAACTCAGGGATGATAGGTAATCCTCTAATCTTCTTTAAGTATGCCCTGGTGTGTCTTCTCAGATCGTTAACAATCTCATTGTGAACAGGGTATAGATGTTCTCTTTCTTCTTCTTCCGGAATTGAATTGCGTGGTACACTACTTTCAGAACTGTAACCAGTGGAATATTCTCAAGAAAACGGGTTTCCTCGGCCAGCCATGCACTGGCGGCCCTCCTTCTAGCGCTAAAACTGTTGAGGCCTGGAAATTCGCAGGTGGCAACAGTAAGGGATTCTCCCCAATCAGCGTTCCCAACTAGCCTGCTGACTGTTTGGTATAGGGAATTCGTCCGGTTTACGGTCCGGCTACCGTAGGTCAAAGTAACAAAACAAAAGCTTTACCGGTTGCGGCCCGGCCCACCGAGTTTTTGTATTTTGACTTAAAATAAATGATATGCACGTGCCTAACTAAATGCAGGGTAGTTAAGATGTAGGGAGCGGTCACAAAGTGATGCGCAGGTTCTTACCTCTCGTCTTATGCTCACCGGCAACCAAACCAGCTACAAACAGAAAAAAAGCTAACTATCTAAACTATCCCTAGGGAGCAGGGTTGTCATTTTTAGATGAGCAATACATATTCATACACCATAAGAAGAAAAAACAGGTAGCTGCTACTTCTTCTGCAGCACATGAACGCTTACAGATATTCAAATAATCAGATAGCCAATCATTTTATAACACAGTTATTGCTCATAGTGGAAATATACCCAGAAATTAATGAAGAACATCCAACAAGAACATAGGTTCAAACATCAAATAATCTCACAGTAAATAAAGACTGCTGAAAACGAAATAGTTCCTTTTCGTCATCATTTATTGAATTGCATTGATACATTCCACATCTTTTGCTCTTTCCAGCAGGCAAAATCGCAGTTTTTTCCAGCAAAACGAGGTAGCTCCTCTTACAAGTCAACAATTACAAATTTTCCAGCGGAAAAAAGCCCCCTCTAAGTCCTATCTTTTTCTATTTAAACTAGAGCTTCTGCCCCCTGGGCTGCCCTCCAGCATGTGGCTTTCAGCCTCCTTGACGATTCACCTTCTTCCCTGACTGTTGCGTTTTCCCAATCATCTTCCATAAGCGTTTAAATTCTGACCGTAACCGCCGTGACTGCTTCCTTGGTGCCTTTGTCGTTCATCTATTTTGTCCTTTCTTCGATCTAAGTTGCTTCGGCGATCATGGGGTTTTTCCTGCAGACACTTGAGTGCATTATCCACTAAATTGAGGTATTAAGCATTTCAAGTTTCAGAGCATAAGATAAATCCACAGGGAACTAGCTTGGTTTATCCGGGTGAGAGCTTCACGGCAACACCAAATCGGCGGTCGGGCGGTCCCTGGATTGGACGGGACAAGGCTGCAGGAGCCGCAATGGCGGAGGGGGCAAAGAAACAGGCGAGTGATCAAACGAGCGACAAAGGTAGTCGGATGTCGGGTGGAAGTGTATCGGAGGCGTGAACGCTCCACCACCCGCAACGGTGGACGGAACGCAAGTCGGCGACAGGCGACGCGGTAAAAGGAAGTTCGGGTGGGGTCAACAAGTCGGATGTCGGGTGACAAGTGAATCGGATGCCAACTCCCTTCTCCCGGCCGCAACAGCGGGCGAGCCGAAGCTCAAAAGGAAGTGATTTACACAGCAAATCGGGCGTCGGATGGAACTCCAGTCGGGTGGCAAGTTTGTGCAGGGAGCCGCAACGGCGGGTGAGTGACGGTTTAGAACTTCCGCAAGAGGCCTGATCCAGGGAGAAACCAACAGTGCTAAGGATCAATTTCAGCCAAAAAATCATTTCCTTTGTTAAGGTAAAAGACTCACGTTCTATGGGTATTAAAACAGACCGTCCAACTCAACTAAAACTGACCGAGGCAAGCAACAGGGCGGGCAGTCAACTTCAAACGAATACATATGCTCGAGAGCGCCAAGCTCTTTTAACGATCAATCCAAACAAACAGAGATGAGGAGGGGTCCCAGAGTTTAAGTGACATAAAGTCGGGGAGAAACGTTGCGGTAGCAACAACACCTTCCACCAATTCCCTTCCCAATGAAATCCTTTGAAGTACATTCACCTGAATGATTCCCTTCTTGGAAATGAGCAGCCTCAGCTCTCTTCAATGGGCATTTTTATTAAGATTGCCTAGGTCTTTTTGGGTTAGTTGTCATTAATTGAGCCACCTGCTCTGATCCCACTTTCTTGGGGGGTCATGACCCCAAATGTAGGGAGGTTGCCACCTGCAACATTGGAAGTGTTTGAGGATGCTGCCACTTATTTGTTTTCTCTCCACCTAGTCTCCTCCACCAACTTGACCAGTAACACTCTTCTTAACAGCTCTCCCAAGCTGTTGTCTCCACTTTTATTTATTTCTAATTAAAATATTCAGAATTACATTCAATATCCTTAACTCTCCTGAGTCATCATTTACAACTTAGCATAAAATTTAACATAATGTCTTGGAATAAAATCAAATAAGATAATATTATTTTGCAAAATTGGGGCATGTGACAATGGTGTTCTTTCGATCTTCTAAATTGATGTAGATTTCTGATATTTAGGCTGCATGCTTTGATATGTTTTTTCTTATATGTAGCAACAACTACTAATAATGTACTTACTTCTTTGTATGACGATCTTGTCTTTAGTTGTTCCCGGGGAACCTTTTGATATTGAGATTCTAGAACATCTTGAGTTACAACCATTGGTAGAATTTCCATCTCTTCATTTTTCAAAACATCTTTTGGGTTTCGTTATTCTATGTTATCATGATTAAGGCCATCTTTGACACTTTTATTTTCATCATTACATTCTTCTATAACTTCAATTTTTTCATAACTGTTCTTAAAAATGACTTCATTTTTAATTGTATTTTGTGCTTTTATTATAATGTATGTCATCCTCATTTTCTTTACAATTGATATTGACATTGTGATTGTCAATATCATATTGATCTTTTATATCCTTGTCTTCTACCTCTTCTGTTTCATCTTCCTTATTATCATCTTCCTTAACAAGTCCTTGTTTTGGAGTTTCACTAGACAATTTTATATATTTTTCCACTAGCGTATTAATGTGCCTTACTTCCCTTCCTTGTAAGAAGCCGCAATGAAATTTCAGTAGACGTACATATTTTTTTCTAAGTATCGTATTTTGAGGTTTGTGCTATGGGGTGTATTTTTTTATCCCTTCCAGAGTCTGGTGGCTTGAATAGTTTGTAAGGAGGGATATAAGGAGGAGGTCGTCGTGGCCTCCCTTCCTTTTTGTTGGAAGTAGTGACTTCGAACTCTTCCCTACTTGAATATTTAGGATTTGTTTCCGTACCTTGTTCCTCTTTACTTAGGAACTTAGGATTCACAATTTCTTCTTCTGTTGGGAGTGCAAATGCAGTTTCCAACTTTCCCTCACTTGAGATTTTGTAGACCGTAACCACTTCTACTATCGTAAGTGCCACAGTATTTTCCTAATTTTTCACTCTTGAGAAGTGAGATGTTGTACCTCCTTCTTGTTCATTGGATTCTTCATCATTTTCTCTCAACATTGGCTTGGTTTGAACAATAAATTCTTCGGGGTATGACTTTTCTACAAGCTCTTCCTTGATTCCATCTTCGTCAATCGTTTCTTGTTGGTTGGTTTCTTCACTATTTTTAGTTTCGCTTTCTTTTTCATGTTTTTGTTTCAAAAGGTTTTTTTATCATTTCCTTCAGAATTTTAAATTATTCTTCATATTTTTCCTAATTTTTGTTTACTTTCTCGATGCCTTCAAATTTTTTATCCCGTGATGACGACATTTCTATATTCGAAGTCTTGAGAATTTGATTTTTTTAATAATAATAATTATTAATTAATATTAATATTACTATTATTTTTTTTATAAACTATATACATAGTTTTTTTGTTTCAATTTAAAATATACCAACTACAATAATATAATGATAATGCTTATTTTTATTAATAGCTGTAATATATTTATTTTTGAATTTTTTTAGGGTTTTGGTGAAGAGTAATGGTATGGAAGAGGATTAAAGGGTAATAGGTGGACAAGGTGTAATGGTATGGATGAATTTATGGTTTTAAAATTATAATAATAAAACCATGGGATAGTTTTATAAAACCATGGATTGGTTTGTTTTTTCTTTTCCATTTTTCTGTTTACTTTATTTTATTTTTGTTTCCTTCTTTTTTTCATTTTCCGTGTTTACTTCTTATTTTTCCTTTTTCTTCTCTCCCACGAGGAGATTCCTTTATTTGTTCAAATATTTAGTAATTGAATGGAACCATAACCTTGGATTTTTTTAATTCCACCGTAAAAAAAGAAGTTATTTGACCACAGGTCAGCAACAAATGCTCTGATACCACTTGTAAGGTAACACCTTCCATATTTATCTTATTTGACAAAGAAATATATTTTTATAATTGAATTGATGAACTTTACAATAAATTCATGTTACACACACACCTTTAAACAATGTGTCCTTCTAATGCCAACTTTTACATAAATAATTAATAACCTAATCTAATAATTAATAATTTATTAATAAATGTAATATACGTTTCGTATATTACAACAATGGAGGTTGAGTTGAATGTTGTGAGAATCATTCCATTATATATTTATTCCTCAATAACCATGAGATGGTACTACTCAAGGAGATCCATGAATCCCAAGAAAAAATCCACAAGTCATCCATCTTGTCCTAGGATTTTGTCCTTCTGGATAGAGTGTATAGCTTCCTTAACCTCCTCCATAGTGACCTCATTCACTAAATCAATTTTTTTTATCTTCATTCACAAATGAGGGATGGGATGTTGTTAACTTGATCATCTAGGAAACACATGCTGTATCATGTTCACCCCAACCTCTACAAGATTCCTAAAACCCATCACTTGTTTGTCATCCCGTTCTTTAAGTTTCCACAAGGAATTTACATGATTAATGTGCATTACAAAATTATGAAAGTATTTGGTGTTTTCGTCACCTTTCTGGATCCATATTTCCTTTCTCTTAAGTCTCTAGGTAGCTTCATTTTTGTCTAAGATCTTGGTTCACCTAATTTGCAATTCCAAAATCTGTCTCTTTTGTGCCATTGTAATGAAACCATCCAGCTGAGAATCATGAAAAGAGTCTAGAGACTATTCTATTCTATGCAGGCCATGATCTTGTATTTTTATTTGTTTTCTTGTTCAAGTGGTTGATCACTCTTTAATTCTCTTGAGATTGGATAAAAACTGTATTTCGGATAATTCCAACTTGGTGCTACCAAAATATATCCACAAACTTTTCACCAAATCCACATACTCCTAATATTCCATCCAATATGAATTAAACTTGAATGGGAAAAGGGGATTATCCAATCCAACCATCACCTCCAAGAAAATGGGAAAATGATCAGAGTCGCTACCTTCCCCAACCCACTATTTGATGTTGAAAACATAATTCAAAGTTCCCTCATTGATTAGGAACTTGTCCAATCTCTTAGATTTTATATTAAGTCCTATCATATTATTTCTCCAAGTTGGCCTTAAATAGATGGGGGGAAGGTCATACAAAGAATTCTCATCGATTCTTCTAATAAAATAATCATTCAATTCAACTTTATGGGTATTTGTACCCCATATTTCACCTTCATCCAAGTAGAAATTTAAGTCCCCACCAAGTATAACTTTGACCCCCTCTAACATCCTTGACTTGAACAATTTTCCCAATATCCCACTCTCTTCTCATAAGGTCCATAAATGTTGATTAAACTGAAGGCCTGACCAATCTCTCTATAAAAAAGCATAGCTCCAACACCTAACAAAACAACCTAACTATTAGTGCATAGATAGTGAGAAGTCATCCAACCTGTAATAAGACCCCCATATCTATCAACAACATCCAAGGTTACAAAATCTCATCCTAGAATCAAATCCTTAAGGTTAGATAGAATAAGATCTCATAGGCTAGAGTATCCTGTAAAAAAATAATATAAGGATGATTTGTGGCCACCAAACATTTCAGAGCCATCTATTTTGAGGGAATCCCTAACCGTCTACGATTTAGGGACATAATTAACATTAAGTAATCGCAGAGAAGGGGAGACTTGCTCTAAGAGTCCATTTCAAAATTTTATGTCTGCCAGGCATGGCATATTGAGTTGCATGTACATGAGATGAGGCCATAATATAGATCCCACCTAAAATCTTGATTAAGAGTACTAGAATATCTAGAGCTAAACCACTAATCGATCCAATAACTAAAAAATATTTAATAACACTACAAGGTATGAGGAAATATCTGGAACCCCCTATAATTGGAGTGGAGCAAACATCAATTGATGAGGGTACTAAGGGGAAATTAAAACAAGAAAGAGGAGAAGGACTACATGGAGGTACATTCTCCCAAATCACAGAATTAGGGGGACCCACATAAGGTCTATCTAAGGGAATACATGTAGAAACTATTAAAGGAAACCCCCTTCCATCTATATCCACAAATAAACTAGTTCTAGAGCCAACTTGTTCACTGTCATGGAAATTCAGATCCTGATTAACATGAACTTCAAAAAATTCCATGGGAAGTATCATATATAACCTCATGTTATGGACAACTATTAGGAGAAAGGGCCAAAACCAACGAAGCTAGACTAGAAAGAGACTAAAAAAATGAGGTCCCCCCCAAACAGGTCTTCATTACAAGGACCAAAAAATACCCTTGAAACAATAACATCAGTAAGAACTGTATGAGAACCCCCCTTGCAGAAATGATTATGGGAAAACTTAGATAGGAAACAAATACCAAGAGACAAGGAAAAACCATTGGACTGTGAACACCCACAATTTAGGGATTGTAGAAAAACCAGAGAAGATACAACCTTAGAAAAAAAAGAAAAATCCAAAGTTAATCCACCCACACCCACCTTATGACATACAATACTAACACACAACGAAGAAGGACAAGAATTCAAAGGAAGTGGTGAGTCTAGAACCTTAGGGGACAAATATTCATCCAACCGTGAGGAAGTGGATTCTAGCATATTCCAAGTCCTAGTTTCCTATCCTAGGACAACAATACCCAAAAGGTTTCTCCCCAATTAAACCTCTCTAAAAACTCTATCTAGATATAAAAGAGATGAATGATTTAAGCTCAAAGGAAGAAAATCACAGAGTAACAAATAATTTGTAAAGAGTGGGATACTCTTACCTCTTATATAGGGGGACCACATCTTGTAATCAATCTCGGACACCCCAAAACCACACTCCATCCATGAACTTCACCACATCCATATGAGTTTTGAGAATCACCCTCAACCACCCATGATCCATGGTGAATCATTGTGGGGAAGTCTAAAACATTATCCCAAGTGTTCTTGACCTAGAGTTTCAAGGTCACCATACTCATCCTACGCCTACCAAAATGTCCCATCAAGGCATGTTTTGACAAATAAATGACTTAATTTAAGGTCACATCTGCTCCCAAGTATAGCTTAAGCTTACAGTATTTTCATTCAAAGAAACCTCCTCCTAAGAAGAAACCCTATACACACCTTTTGGGCATGGATACCCAAGGGAGGAAAACGTTCTAAAGTAGGACCACCATCAAAGTCCAAAGAAAAAAATAAAGTGATTGAAATGCCATCCTCTACCAAGACTCCTATATGAATTTGCAGATCCATTAGTGAGCACTCTAACCCCTTATCCATCAAATAAAAAACACCATCAAGGAGAAAGTAGACAAAAGAGTCCAAAGGATTTTAAAAGTCCATTTTCTTCATTATATTTGGGAAAATAATGTCATTAAAAGTACTCAAATAAAAGAGCTTATCCCTCCCTTCAAAGTGCTTTCCCATCGATAAGACAACCTGGCAAAGGAAAGATTTCAAAAGACAAAGCTCAGAGGGAGTACGAGGCCCAACATAAAAGATAATAAAAAACACTACTAAAATCCAAAGGAGAATATAATAGAACCATTCAACTCGAATTGGGAAATAACTTCCAATGCCCTCATCTAACAGATTCATCATATCAACAAACCTCCTTCATCATTTATGAAACCCTAAGGAGACAAAAAACCTAACTCTGCCGCAATGAAACTCTAGAGATAGAGCTAGAGAATGAGCTCTAAGAACCACCTCGAAAGTGTAATGTCTGTTATTGAACAATGTATATATAGTAGGTATCATATTTAATGATATATTTCATCATATGGTTGCAATAATCATTAATATGACATCATAATGTAAACACTCCATAATTATGGAAAATGTGTTAGGATTATAATCCTCACTTATCCAATTTGGTAAATTATTCCTAAATTAGGAGACTTTTTAGTATTTATTTAGTCGCTAATACCATTGGGTCCTAATGGCCTAATTGGGCCACATTTAGTTACATTTAGTTAGCACCAGTCATTGATTAACTGGATGTGGGAAGGCACCTTTTATCACCTACCACATCAGTTAGACTAGTTTAGCTGATTCTAACTAACTTAGACAACTGGAGCTAACTACCTAAGCTTCGATAGTGATTTAGACATGTCTAGTTATCCATTCAATTATTTTGAGTTAACCAATTCGAATTTCCTCTCATGAATTCAAATTATCTGGCTATTAATGCCAGTGTATTACATTGTAATCTTTATCCATTTATTTTTTTATTAATGAAAGCATTATACAGCTGCAACCCATTTTTTGCACCATTTCATGTCAATTTTGAGTAAATTGCTTGTGAGATCTATTTGTAAGTGTTGTCTTGGTTCATAGATTCCTGTGAGCTCATTTTTTACATGGTATCAGAACACATGTCTCAGGTTCAATTCCCTAGAGCTACGTCAAAGGTGGGGTGTTGGAGTATCGGTACAACCTCCACATGGTGTAACCACCACACCTCTGGGAATTCCCTAACGACAGGGCCTTGTGTTGGGTTTCAAATGTTCATCAATATCTACAGGTTTTGGTGTAATGGAAAACCTTACATTGGATGCAATTTGAGCAACAAGATAAAAAAAAATTCCAACTCTGCACCAGAAGCAAAAAGTTTACCACATAATTCCTGGGAAAAGGAATTTTTGATCAATATTTATTGATTGACTAAGACGGGTGTGATGCAAACTTTAAAAGTGCAGGTTGTTTGACCTTATGGTCCCCTTTTTTGTGTTTTTGTAGGTTTTTCAAAGTTTTTCACTGGATTCGATACATCAACATCATGGCCTCTTTTGTGAATATACTCACTCCTTGGCCTCTTCTGTGAATATACTCAATCCTTTCAATTACCACTAATGGAAGGAGGACATGGAGATTCAGTTGCACTCCAAAAATCTATACAGTCACAATGAACACAGAGGTAGAGACGATTCGTTATGTTGACAAAGAAAAATACTGGAATAAGCTCGATGAAGCATATGGATTTCTGTGCCTTTCAATTTCTAGAGATCTTCTTATCCACGTCACTGGATTGAAGACTCCCAAGGATATTTGGGATCAAATTTCTCCTCTGTTTGATAAGAAATATGATTTGAGGATCTATAAACTAGAGAATGAGCTGATATCTCTAGACCCAGGAAACTTTGAAACCATGAATGACTTCTTCACCAAATTCAAGCACTTGATGCTCCAGTTAAAATTGTTTAAATTTGAGAAGGAGGATGATCAACTCATCATTTCCATCCTCTCAAAACTTGGTACAGATTACTCAGTCTTTGTGTGAACCTTTCATACCGAGAATCTCACAACAATGAATTGGAAGATTCCAACTCTCAATGCATTCATTGAATCTCTCACCAATGATCATGGAAAGCTTGTCCAAATGGGCATCATCATATCTTCCAAAGATCAAGCCTTGTTTGTTGGAGGACCCAAATCAACAAATGGAAAGGGGAAGAAAAATCCAAAGAATGAGCCTCCTAAGGAGAAGGAGCAGACAGACGAGTCCTCAGGTTCAAGGAGTAGCAAGAAAAAGGCAAAGAAAAGATCCATTGTTCTTACTGTGGAAGGGACTTTCATCTAGAAATCTCCTGTATGAGGAGAAAAATAGATCAAATGTCTCTACTCCTAGACCAAAATAACATCACTCCACCTACTGGTGCAAGGAGGGATGACCATGGAGGAAATACTGAAGAGCATGAGGAAAGATTCCATGCATCAAAGGCTAGTTGTTCAAAAACACATGCTTTCCTCAATTATTATATAGATTCCAATCATATGGTTGCATTCAGAAAATCATTTTCTTCATTATAGTCTACTGATGGTCCTAGTATTCACATGGGTGATGACAGTCAAATTCGAGCTAAAGGGAAGGGTTCTATCAAGTTTGAACATGGAAATTTCAATGATGTACTTTTTATGTGCCCTCCTTAGCTGCAAATCTATTATCTGTATACCAGATGACTCACACTAGCCCTCTAAAGCGAGTGATATTTGGTCCTGAATCAGTGGAGATCACATATATATATACTGGGAACATCATAGTGAAGGGTGCTGCAAATCATGCCTCTAAGGCATATGAATTCTCACATTTCCCGCCATTTCTAGATCCAGTGCACTCTCAGCTGCCACTTGAAAGGGGAGGTAAAACCATTCTATCTACTCCTTTTGAAGTTTCCACTATTATTTCAGAATCAGAAGCAGAAGACTCAGTTGTATCAATTTATGAGATTGAAGTTCAGGGTGATTCAGATCCAAATCCAGTCCCTACTCCCAATCCTTAGCCTAAATGAGCAAAAAAGGTTATTGGGGCAGCTGGGAAGATGAATGGAAATCCATCTAACACAAAGAGGACAAGAAATCAGGTTCAGAAAGAGAACCTTGTGCTATGTCATGCAAGCTCACCTCCTTCAGAGAGATGCAACAAACTACCTGTGAGATGATACATGGCAAGGCC
The DNA here is from genome assembly GCA_001517045.1 of Pseudotsuga menziesii. NCBI lineage: Eukaryota > Viridiplantae > Streptophyta > Pinopsida > Pinales > Pinaceae > Pseudotsuga > Pseudotsuga menziesii. Next base: position 12,505 of record LPNX010435229.1, read on the forward strand.
TGATCAACTACACTGCTTTCAGAAGAACAAAGTGGATCATGTCTCTCTTCCTCCAAAAATAGGAAAAGATTACATAACTCCTTCCTTCAATCATCATTTTGGAGAATATGGAGAAGTCTACATTCCAGGCCCTAGGATACCTGTGCATAGAAAAACATGCATGCTGCTTCGGCACACCACAGAGATGAAGGTTGCAACGACATTTTCTCAAGTTTTTTTAACTTGAATCCTAATTCTACCTTCTTAGTTTGAGGGAGGGTTTTTTCCCATGTGGTTTTTCCCTGTTTCCTTATTTGTATTAAGTAATTACTTTTGAATTTTAGCTGTAATGGTTGACCTATGGTCTTAGTTACCAGGGCCCACAAATTTTCCAAGTTAGGATTCAGGGGGGTGTTAGGATTATAATCCTCCCTTGTCCAAATTGGTCAATTATGCCTAAATTAGGAGTCATTTCAGTCATTATTGAGTCACTAGTTCCATTGGGTCCACATGGCATAATTGGGCCACATGTACCAGTTACTGGAGTGTGGGGAACACTAATTGAGGCTAACTGCCATTGACTGCACTTACATGCATAAGTTTAGGCACCTCCTAGACCAATCCCTACCATTTAGGAGCCACTAGGAGTGCCAGAACCAACTTCCTTCGGTTGAGTTCAGTTGGTGACTAGTCAAGCCTTGTTAGGAGTCAATTACATTCAGTTAGCTCCAATCATTGATTAAATTCATGTGGGAATGCGCCCTTCCTCAATTTCCACATTCAGTTAGACTAGTTAACTGATTCTAACAGACTGAGCCATTGATTTAGACGACTGGAGCTAACTAGTTAAGCTCTGATAGTGTACCATATAAAAATGGAGCTCACATGAATCTATGATCCAAGAAAAAACTCAATAATAGATATGACAAGGAATTTACTCAGAATTGAAATGAAACAGTGCAAAAAATGGGTTGCAAATGTATAATTCTTTCATTAATAAAAAATTAAATGGATAAATATTACAATGTAATACACTGGCATTAATAGCCAGAAAATTCAAATTCATGAGAGAAAATCCAAATTGGTTAACTCATACTAACTGAATGGATAAATGGACTTGTCTAAGTCACTATCGGAGCTTAGCTAGTTAGCTCCACTTGTCTAAATAAGTTAGAATCAATTAAACTAGTCTAACTGATGTGCTAGGTAAGAAAAGGATCCTTCCCACATGCAGTTAATCAATGACTAGTGCTAACTGATCATAACTGAATGTAACTAAATCCTAACTAGGCTTGAGTAGTCACCAACTAAACTCAAGTGAAGGAGGTTGGTGCTGACACTCCGAGTGTCTCCTAAATTGTAGGGATTGGTCTAGGAAGTGCCTAAACGGATGCATGCAAGTGCAGTCATTGGAATTTAGCCTCAATTAGTGTTCCCCACACTCTAGTAACTGGTGCATGTGGACCAATTAGGTAATGTGGACCTAATGGTACTAGTGACTAAATAAAGACTGAAAAGACTCCTGATTTATGCATAATTGACCAAATTGGACAAGTGAGGATTATAATCCTAACACCCCCCCTAAATGAAAACTTGGAAAATTTTGGGCCCTTTTAGCTAAGACCATAGGTCACCCATTACAGATTAAATGCAATAATTAACTGCTTAATACTATCAAGGAAACGGGGAAAAAGCTCATGGGAAAAATACCCCCCCTCAAACTAAGCAGGTAAAATCAGGATCAATCTTGTTCTTCTGTGCACATGTATCCTGGGGTTTGGCATGTGAACTTCTCCATAATTATGTCTGGAGGAATATTCCTCTTTGGAATAATAAGAATATTCTCAACTAAATTAGTAACATAGACAACTGTTGCATGAAAACTGGACCCATGGAGAGCAACTGAAATCAACTCATAAGAGAGAGAAAAGTACTTGAGAATTAGAACCATGTGAGGAAAACCCAAGCAACTAATATATTTCAGCCTTAAATGAAAAACCATGTGAGGTAATATAAGCTCCAAGTGTTAGGAGCATGTGTCCAGGAGGATGCAGAATGTCTCCCTCTTTATTAGTTCTGTGAGGAGATGAGCATGTGATCAAAGGTAGAGAAGCCTTGGGACTGTGGAGAGTGAATGCTTGAACTCCATAATCTGATATAGCTTCAGAAATAACTAATGATTCACAGAATACAACATCACCAACCTCTTAGAGGAAACTAACATCAAATCCCCAACAACAAATTTGAAGAACACTTGCGGTACTTGATTTGCCACACCAAAAGTGATGAGACCATCTACAAGCATGACTGAAGGATCTTGGAACTTAAAATTTGAACCAAATAATATCAGATCAGATCCAAATAAGATCATATAATATCCAAATAAATTCATATCAGATCCAAAGGTGTGGTCCACCAAGATGGTAGATGCACAGTTTTCTCCTTCTTCAAAATTCTAAATATTGGTGCATGCAATCATGTAGGAATTTGCTAGAATATATAGATCAAGGAGAGTGAATGGATCACTCCTAAAATATGATATTATTTACAAAATATACAAGGTATTACTTATATTCACACCAGCAACAACATTAGAGGGAGATAAATCGAATTCCTCTTCACTTTCTAAAGCAATCACTGGAAAATTTTGCAGAGAATTTAAAGGAGAATCACTGGAGAATGTTTGCATAGAAGTGCATCAGAGTTTTTATTCAATATCAGAGATTCGAATGTCTTCTTCTGGATCAATCATATGAGAAGATGAGATATCAAATATCTCATAAATTTCTGGAGCAACAGTAGAAGGAGTCACTCCAAGGAGACTTTCTTCAATTTGAATTGAATGTGTGGAAGATTCTGATTCTTCTTCATCTTGAACAACTTCATCAGAGAGAGTAGAGGACAATAATTTTCAATAAATAGTTTTTGTGGTGCTGGGTGTGATCTCCAAAGTGGTATAATGATCCTCATTGTGGTTGCCAAAGTTTTTGCCCAATTTTGTCAAGAGATCCTTTGGGTATTCAGCAGAACCAATAAGGTAGTGCAAGCTAGGAGAAAGGGCCAGACATATTGCTCCAAAAGATCCATCACTGTCATTTATCCAATCATTCTCATTCTCATAAGACTCTTTACCAAGTCCAATAGACACCTCATAGAGATATTGTCTCTTTAGGGATGCAATCATCTTCAACTTCCATTCTGAATATCTTGTGGATGGAGTAAGAATAAGAATTAATAATTTTGAATCCATTTGAAGTTGTACCTGCAATTACACAAAAAAACCAAATTATGGTCAAACAACCTTCACTTTTGGAGTTTGCATCACACCCAGCTTAGCCAATCAAGAAAGCTTGATCAACAATTCCTTTTCCCGGCAATTATGTGGTAAACTCTCTGCTTCTGGTGTAGATCTAGAATTTTTTGAGTTTTTTTTGCTCAAATTGCTTTGATCCAGCATGAAATCTGTAGAAGGAGAAATTTCTTTTCCTATCGAGGCTCTGATACCATATAAAAATTGAGCTCACAAGAATCCATGAACCAAGTAAAAACTCACAAATAGATCTCACAAACAATTTACTCATAATTGACATGAAACATTGCAAAAAAGGGTTGCAGCTGCATTAGAGAAAATTTCAACTCGAAATGGGCCTCCTAAAAAAATTAATAAAATAACAGTTAAAATAATAAAATAACATTTATTAATTTTGGAGAAAGAAAAGAAAAAAACTATTTTTTTGTATTATCGACATATCTCCCTGTGTTTTTACTCAAATTTCAATCGAGAGAGCTCGTTGGATGCGGAATTAAATTCCACATCCAACGAGTACCCACTCGGCATACTTTTGACGGACCCCACTACCCAAAAAAAAAGAAATACCTGAAAAAACGTGATGATGATGTCTGCCAAAAGTATGCTGAGTGGGTACTCGTTGGATGCGGAATTTAATTCCTCACCCAACGAGCTCTCCCGATCGAAATTTGAGTAAAAACATAGAGAGATATGTCGAAAATACAAACAAAAAAAGTAGTTTTTTTATGATACCTATCCCCAAATTTATATTTAAAAAGTGTTTAAGACCTATACGGTATTTCAAATTTAAATCAATTTCATTGGATAACACATGATGACATGGAATTTGAATTAGAGTTAAAAGGCCCATTTTGAGTTGAAATTTCCTCTAATGGTATAATGCTTTCATTAATAAAACAAGTAAATGGATAAAGATTGCAATGTAATACACTGACATTAATAGCTAGCCAATTCGAATTCATTAGACAAAATTTGAATTGGTTAACTCAGACTAACTAAATGGATAACTGTACATGTCTAAATCGCTATCAAAGCTTAGCTAGTTAGCTCTAGTTGTCTAAATCAATGTCTAAATCAGTTAAACTAGTCTAACTGATGTGGTAAGTGAGAAAACACGCCTTCCCACATGAAGCTAATCGATGATTGGTGCTAACTGGATATAACTGAATGTAACTGACTCCTAACCAGGCTTGAGTAGTCACCATCTGAACTCAACGGAAGGAGGTTGGTGTCGACACTCCCAATGGCTCCTAAATTGCAGGGATTGGTCTAGGATGCGCCTAAACTGATGCATGCAAGTGAACTCAGTGGCAATTAGCCTCAATTATTGTTCCCCACACTCTAGTAACTGGTGCATGTGGCCTAATTAGACCATGTGGACCCAATGGTACTAGTGACTAAATAAAGACTGAAAAGGCTCCTAATTTAGGCATAATTGACCAAATTGGACAAGTGAGGATTATAATCCTAACAAAATGTAGTTTTCAAACATTAACCATTAATATATAATTTAAGTGTTGAAAAGGTCTTAATGTTCAAAATGCACATATTCACATAGATATTAATCCAATTGAGTCACATCATAGTAATTGAGTCACATCATAGTATTTAAGTAGGGAATATTGTATTATGGATAACATATATGCATGGTTGTTCAAGGCAATAATGTGGGGCATAGATGTGTTATTATTATGAAAATAAATAAATTTATTTTTAGAATTATGGTTTTTTTTGGTTATATGTTCTTTTACTTAGTTTTGATTATTGAATTATTGAATTTTCCATACCTATCAAATAGATGTTATGGTAGTTAGACAAAAACATTGGTTGGTCAATCTAACTTTAGAAGTCACCATTAAAACATTTGTTGATAAAATGATAGATGCAGATATCATAATCTTATTCTTTACTTTAAATGGGTATCCAATATGATACCGTCTATAAGAAAAATGTTGACTTTAAGTTCTGTATAAGTTGTTTTGTACTTTGAACCAATCAAGTGTCAAAGAAAATTTTCCATTTCCTAATATGGAACTTAATGTACAACAAATTATATGTTTACTTATGGTTTTTACTAGGAAAAAACAAATATGGTTCAATCATAAAGACTAATTCAAAGCAACCTTTACCGCTAAATAGGTTATTTTTATACAATTACTAGTGATTAAGCTTGATCAATTCCAATGAACCATTCCATAGAGCTATGCCCATTTCTTTTAATGATTTAATAGATGTTATTGTGTAGGTCTATCTTGATCATTTAATTATTCATCCCAAACTTTGAGATGATCATTTTAATCATCTTTGATAGGATTGATTCATTGCAAGAAATATGACATTTTTTAAAATTCAAAGAAATCTATTTTTGATGTCACATGAAGAAAAATGGCCATATTGTTTCAAGTTCAAGAATATGTGTTGATCTATAAAAGATTCATGCTATCTATGACTTTACTAATTATTCTCCAAATAAATAAGAAATTACAATCTTGAGATTTTCTAATTATTCTACAAATAAAGAAGAAATTACAATCCTGAGATACAGAAGATTAACTTTGTAAGAAGTTGTAATCCTCATTTACTCAAATTGTTATAATTGTTCATAGTTTTCTAAAAAGGATAAGGATTTTGTTAATGTAAGGACACTAAAACAACATTATTAAATATAAATAAATTCATATATAATACTATTTCTCTTGATAAACTTTATTTTATGAAAGATTTTATTAGATATACTATGTTACACAAAATGCTATGCCATCCATCCATATGCATCTTGATTATCAAGTCTTCAAAAATGCAATTGCTTATAAAGGCCAAAGTCTTGGTGAGATTGAGGTGAAGCTATTGATTATTGAGAAACATGCTTTATAATTAGAGAAAATAAGTGGGATTTCACCACTTGATTTTGAGCAAGCGTAGAAAGGTTAAAGTACCCTTACCAACAATTTTTTTTGTTGTTTAAAACATTTATATGTGAAAAATTAACTCATTTATTAGCTAAAATACAAGAACATGACTTTGACATTTTCACATCTAAGACTATTAAGGGTAGGGGCTTAGCACTTCACCTTATCACAATGTTTGTTCTAAAGATAAGTTTGATAGTGAGTACATCTCTATATCCTCTTTCTTTTATATTGTTAAGGAAATATTGACTTAATGTTGTAAATAATCCCGAGCATTGTGATATAATTTATGATTTGGAAAATTAACAATGTCTTCTTCATTTTGAAATAAATGAAAAAAAGTTTAAGGCTAGAAACAACCAAGTATATGATTGTAGCAATGTTGTTGTTCTACAAGTCTATTGATGGGATGATCCTATTTTGTGTAAACCAATAAGACTTTTAATCTTTGAGATAAGTTTTTCATGGAGTAGATGCTCAATATTTCATATATGTGGGCATCTTGTAGTTAAGTGACACTGTACAAAATCATGAAAACTAATTTGTATTGAACATATTTTTTCCAAATTTCTTTTAAGATCATTCAAAAACTTGATAATTGTTAGTGCTTAGCTAGGAGAAATCATTTTTTCAACTATACCTTTAAATCTTTTTACCATGATGTTCCCTTTTACCAAATGGGATTTGGACTTCATTAATCAACTTGATATGCCCTGGTCACTTGGTCATATAATCATTTTTTTGCTAATTACCAATTTGTTTACTATATAGATGTAGGTTGTTCCATTAAAACATGTCAAAAATGAAGAAGCAATTGAACATATGAAAATCAATATTTTGTAGATTTGAACTACACCTTAAAATTATTTTAAAATTTTAAATTGAATGTCTTGATTTCATTTCCAAGAAAGTTACTATTTTTTTATTATTATAAATTTTAATATCATACATTCAACTCTTTAGCCATTAAGAATTCACTATAACAAATAAATAGATAGTAATTAAGATAATCATTTACATAAATTACAAATTATCACTTAAAAGAACACCCTTCAAACTAATATATGAGAATGAATCCATTATTCTTATTAAAATTGAACTCACCTCATTGCAAATTTCCTTTTAGACAAAAGAATTAAATGCTAGTCCTAAAACCTTGTTATATTTGAAAGAAAAACATAACCATGCCTTCTCAAACCTAAAATCAAGGTATGAAGATATCAAGAAACACTTTAATCTTAAAAAAATACCTAAACATGTTTGAAGATATCTAGAAACACTATAATCATAAAGAAATACCTAAACTTCTTTGTAAAGAAATACTTAAACCTCTTTGTCAAGGACGTGACAATATGTCTTATTATGAAAATTTTCTCTCGCAACAATTGGATAGAAAGATAATGCTTATTTTCTAAAAGATGACCATGAACGATTGTTGTATTACACATTGAATGACTAATATAAAGCCCTACTTTCACACTTACTTTCCCTACCAAATAAATATAAATTATGCTAAAAGAAAGATTGATTTAGTTTTGCTCAATGTTTTAGAGGAATCCAACAAAGTTGCATACTCTCCCCTTTTCTATACATAATTATGCTAAAGCTATTAAACATAAAGATTGGAGAAAGAGAGAACAAAGTTGCATACTCTCCCTTTTTCTATACATAATTATGCTAAAGCTATTAAGCATAAGATGGGAAAAAGAAAGAATATAAGATAAACATCATAAGCATAAGATTGGAGAAAGAAAGAATATAAGATAAACATCATAAGTGTTTAAACATGTTTTTTTTTAATGTAATGTGCTTTACCTTTCTTTGTTTTGAAAAATCATTAATTTTCATATAGTTAACTTATTGTTTGAACAAATCCCTACCTTAGTGAGGACGAGTCAATACTACCATAAGAAGGAAAGAAGAATATATGTATATAATTGGCTGGTTTGATTTTTTTGCTAGGCTAGAAGAGTACCAAAGTTATACACGCTAAATAACATAGATGTTTTCTTGTCAGTAACTCTTTCTGTCGTACAACAATCCCATACCTTCACGATTGATACCAACTATCAATAAATTGAACTCAGAGTTCTTCGTACTCATGGACGAACTCTTTTAATTTTATGTGATATTATGGCAAGTTTCTGGGCCATGACAATCCAAAAGAAATCCTTGAAAAATTACATGATTGGATGCTGTGTCATGAGCAGTGAGCAGGCATATTTTTATCTGTGTCCTCTCCTGAACCAGCAATTCCAATTCCAACAAAAGATAGACGTTGCAACTGGTCCAAGGGAATTTCGTATTTGTATTTGTATTTTAGCCATCGCCCAAGAAAACAGATGGCGATCCTTGCAATTCATTGATGGAAAAACTAATTAGAGATGATTCGAAACCAATGAGAGACGTGGCTTCCCTACCATTCTAATATGGGCAGCATCACTGTACTTGAATTCCATTTGAAGGATATGATCAGAGAAAAAGGCAGCTCTGCCACTTTACATGCTTTTCCTCTAAAGTTGAGATGTCTATTTAAAATTATGTGATATATATTATTCTTTTCCACTTTACATCGTTTTCTTCTAAAGTTGAGGCGTCTAGTGCCTCTTTAAAATGCCAGATTTTAAGGTGGCAGTATCGTTAGTTGAGGTGTCTGTTCACGATATCAAATTTTAAGGCTGCCATTGCAATTTGCATTTGATAATCATGGAAGCTGCGCACTAACTTAATTCTCAAAAAAAAACTTTTTCAACACCACTCTGCACCAGCAGACTGCTCCCAGTGACATATTACACTTCAAAAATATCGTCGAACCAAAATTCCTTTTCAGCTCACTGGTAACAATTCAAAGATCTCATTTCAGCCTCTTGGTACCAATTCAAAGATCTCACTATCAAGAATGAGAATAAGAATCAGGACCAGGACACAAGCTGCTGTCCTCTAAATGTATCTCCATTCCACATGTTCTATGATGGACTTGAAGACGCTACTTCAAATTTTCAGGACAAAATCCATTACCACGCCCTCATATCTGAGCTTAAAAAACATGTACGTTCGGTCTATCCAACAGTCCAACAGCAAAGTCAATCATTGACTTCACTGTTGGTCCATTAGATGAACCTAACGTACATATTTGTTAAGGATGGCCGTTGTAATCTCACCCATTTACCATGTTCTTACCATTCTATTAAATAGATGTGGTTGAATGTAGATCCGTGAAGGTGACTTGTAGCACCGAGGATATATGTTATGGTAGTTGGTTATGCAGTCTAAGATTGAGATGTATGAGATATTGGGAGTAAAACAACAATATCAATTACATTTGTTATTTTAGATGGTGTAAATGAATGCAGATTCATGAATAACATGAGTTGATTTTTAGTGTAAAAGGTATATGTCCGTGTCTTGAAAAAATAATGTCATTTTCAAATAACATGCTTTAAATTTAATATTTCAAATCAAAAGTTTTTTTAATTAAAATTCCATAATAATAGGTATCCCTTTAAGGGAAGTAACTAAATATTTAAGGTTAGGGTTGGATAAATTCCCTCTACCCGACTGCTAAGTTTGTTTAGTTTCACTTAGATTTGCAACCTAAAATTCTAGTGACTTGACAACCCCTCAACCTTACACATTTGTTTTGTTACTTGAACGCCACCTCTTAATATGTATACCCTTATTTTTTATATTTTTTTAAAATCTCACCCCCTTATTACCACGCAATACATTGAATTATCTTTTAACTCTTTTGAAAACCCTCAATATGAACCCACATAATACGATATTGGTTTACCAACAAACCCATCAAACAAGACTACCTACACCATGAGTAGGGAACCCCTACTTGCATCTCCTACTCTCTCAATGCATATTTGGAAATCTCGACATTAGAGGATAGATCGATGCACAAAACTGATTGTTGTTTATGAGATGCAAAAGTGTTGTAACAATGAACTCGATGGCTAGCCATTGTGACCTTAAAATGACTAGAGATTAACACTTGCTCTTGTCATTTAAAAAATTAAAAGTTACATAAGAAGGTTAGCAAAGTGAATTCTAGTCTCACATCCCACTCACATGCCAAATATTCCTTAAGAGTGGTGTAGCAAGAACCCTAAAAAATTCCATGTGTGACTCAACATAGCACACTAGTAAAAATGTTGAACATGAAGGGCATGGAAGAAGTTGAGACAAGAGTGGGATTTGTTATTTATACATATTTTAAACATCAGTTGCACTTCGATGGATATCCGACAGTAAAATGAACTCGCCGGATATTTGAGCATAAAAGGACAAATTGTATCATTAAACATTCATCAACAATAGCATTGGTGTTAAGTACTTAGCATTCAAATTATAATTTCAAGGATCAATAAATGTTAACAAGTATCCAATAAAATGAATGATGAGTTTAACTCAAACTCAAATATCAAGCTCTAGCTTTTGGTGGTACTGAATTCAGCATAGCATTGTATTTTCAATGATCTCTACGAACAATAATCTACAATATCCAAGAAATACATACTCATTTTAATTATAGCTACTTATACAATGGTAACATAAAATGAGTCTAGGATCTAGGAATATCATTCACTTGTTAATTATTTAAGAATCCTACTTATGATATGTTAATCACTGTGAATCATTTAACAAGAAGTAATTCTACCAATATAAGCATTAAAATGACCATATTCCTGGTTCCCATTCCTATTAAGATCTTCATAGTGATAAGTATTTCTAAAAAATCAAACCAATTTCATTTAAGATAGCAATAAGATCTTAACATTCAACATATAATTTCCTCTACAGTACAAACTTTGCTTATCATATGGCTCATTATAAGTTTTAAGGAACTTGAAAAATAAGAGAAAAATACCATCTAGTTAAGAAAACCTCCAAGTAATAACAATTTTAACCAAGAAACTTTAAGGAGTCTCTTTAACTAAATCCAAATCAAGTTTGTCAATATCAACCTACCAAAAAGTTCTTAATATAGTTATGGATTACTTGAATGAGATTGGAAAATTAAGGACCTTGAAATTAATGACAAATGGATGATTACTATGTCATGAAATCAGGTCTTCCCTTAAACAGTGAAATAAGGGAAAAAGTTGCTTGCAAATGTATGATAACAAAATAGAACTTAATAGAAGCCACCCAACAAAGAGCGATTTCAAGTGATTTCAAGTAAACCAAACCTCTTAACAATGAACAAGGGTTTGAATGTAGTAGAGTTTACACTTCAAATTTTAACAATACAATTGGTGTCTCAAAGAGGCTGAATTTGAATATTATGACAGTCCACAAGAGGGAAAAATGACAGTTAATCTAGGATACTAGAATCACTTTTGTATGTGAAGTGAAAAAATAGATCTGAGGGTCAAATAAATTCACTATCATAAAAAATAGAGATGCAAAACTAAATTTGGCTAAGGCACAAATTTATTCATCATTCAAAGCGCCATTCATACGGACTTGAAAACTATGAATTTGGGAGATAGAAACAACACTATGGTGTTAACGATATCAATCTTTAGCCAATTTGTTTTTTCAAGTGCATATCTTAGAATGTTGAATTGCTTAGCATGAAAGGGTGAGTCTAGAGAAATATAAAAGTAAAAGAAGATGGTCAAATTGGTCTCCTTCAAGGATTCAATAGTATGCAATAATATTGCAAACAAGGATCCCTTTTAAATGCTTAAAATCACCAAATTATATGTATAGGTCCTAGCTGAATTCAATCACCCAAACCATGTTGAATCCATTACTATTCTTGGCAAATATAGTTTTTAAACTTACAATTATTTGCAATATATCTTGCTCATGCCAAAACTGGGCAGATCCCACTATCAAAACTGCCCAAGAGTTTTAACAAAAAGAAAATTGCAAGCGGTTTTTATTTTAACATACATTCCTTGTGGAATCTTTGAATTTCAACATATTCACTTTGATCGTGCTTTTAGGCTTGAACAACTAGGATGGTTTTGTTTTAACTTTTGAGAATGTCTAGCTTTTCCTTAGGGACCTCTCAATCCTTTTATTTTTTGTGTACATTGTCAACCCAGTAGTCTCATGATAATGTCCTAGAGAAGATAAGACTAAAAATATGAGTTGATATAGGCATGAAATGACAAATCTTGACTTGTGATAAAAATGAAAATGAAATGTAAGATGGAAGTCTTTCAGGGTTAGTCTGGAAGTTATGATTACTGGATCAATACAGCAAGAGACCTTCTCCCTTCTCAAAGAAACATTGATAATTCGGTACACAAATTGCCTCTTCAAGTACTTTTACTTAATAATCTTGAAATATTCTAGTAACTTAATAGATGAATTGGATTGTTTTAAACTTCATGATTTCCAACTTCCACAGTAAGGACCAGAGTGACACAACAGGATTTGAACCCGAAATCTGATGTCATCTGACATTTTGTACAGATGTGTAGGACAACAATCATTGAAAAGAACACCAATCAGGAAAGTTTAATAGCACCGTCGAATATCCGACACATCAAGCGTCGCATATCCGACCCCCCAGAGTGTTGAATATCTAACACTGAAGTGTCAAATATCCGATGTTCTGGTGTCGAATATCCGACGGTCTGTCGACCCAAAAGTGTCGCATATCTGACCCAAGTGTGTCGGTTTTTCGACTCCTTAGCATCGGATATCCAACGGTATGTGTAGGTTTTAAAAATAATAATAATGTAAGGTTTGCATGATTTGAAATTTTTGGTCCCATATTTTCAACGGTAACTATGTTTAAGGTGTTGAATATCTGATGCCTGGCCATTATAAATATAAATTTTTTTAAACATTTCGACATGTTTGTTGTAGAAGCGACGGACGATTTGCGAAAATTATTTGTTCCTCGACGGACGTTTTTAGGAATTGTTTTATTCTTCAACGGTTGGTTGTGGGATTTTTTTTTTCATCGACAGACAGTTTGCTGGGAATTTTTTATTCTTCAACTTCTCTCCGTTTGACAAAATGTTGATGCATGGAACTTGATTGTTTAAGACAACAGATTATATTCATTCACGAAGTTTGTGACAAAATGTCAAATAGAAATATTCTGGATCCAAATGAAGACAACTGACAATTGCTTGCTAGACTATGGGATGTAGCGAAACGAAGGGGTGATGGAAAATGTTATTGTTCGTGTACTCAATGCAGGGGATTTAAGAGGAGAATAATATTGATCTCAATAGCCACAAAACATTGCAAGGAACATGGACACGCTGAGAGGGGCAATGAATATCGTCCATTTGTAGGTTTAGCATTATAAAGTTTATTATATTCTTTTTTTGGGTGATTGTATGTATTATTTTTATTTTTCATATATTAATATATATCTATTGATGTTTCCATGTATTTATATTAAAGGAAAGACACCCTATAGCATATCGTCCAGAGGAAGTGCTTTCAGAACAAGTTCAGGATCAGGATCATGGAGCGTGAATGCTTAATGGAGAACAACTGAATGATCATATTGAACAAGATGATCATACCAATAATGTAATTGAAGATGATGGTACAAATACATTGATTCATGATTCATTTAATGTTAGAATGAATGATGACGATGACATTGATAATCAAAATGATGATGACTTTGATGATGTTCACGATATACCTCTTCTCGATAAGGCATATGAACCCCTTTATGAAGGCTCCAAAACAAATCTTCTCTCTGCTATATTGTTGATAATGAAATTGAAGGTTATGAATGGTATTTCAAACATTGAAATCACACGGATGCTAAGGTATGTAAAATAATCCATCACATATATAGGATCATGATAAAGTTTATCTGTATTTCTCTAATAATTGTATTGTTAACTCATTATTGATCATCGTACGGATGAAGCGTGTTTTGTTAATATTATTTATTTATTACATTAACTATTTTTTTAAAATTTTTTTGTAGCTTGATAGCTGAATTTTTGTTACCACCATCAAATATTTTACCTTGCACATATCGAGATTTATCTTCCATCATGAAAGAGATTGGAATGCATTATGAAGCAATTCATGCATGCCTCGATGACCATGTTATATATTATAATCAGCATGAATTTGAAACAAATGTTCAACAAAATGTTCAGAATGTCATGTAACTAGATATCGTACAGATAAAGTAACAAAAAGGTGCCTCAGAAGGTTCTTCATTATATTCCCATCATTGCACGTTTGCAACGACTATTCAGGTGCAAAAAAATAGCGCAATTTATGGATTACCATGCTAGGAACAGAAGTCAAGATGATGTTATCCAAATTCCTGCAGATGGTTCTGCTTTTAGAGATATGGAGGAAAAGTGGCCTCACTTTAAAGAAGAACCACGTAATCTTAGGATT
>LPNX010435238.1:6450-37983 GCA_001517045.1 Pseudotsuga menziesii
ATGATGAGGTTGATGATGATGATGAGGATTATGATGGTGAGGATGAGGGTGATGAACAATGCTGATGAGGGTGATGATGAGGATGAGGATGAGGGTGATGATGATGATGAAAATGAGGATGATGATGATGGTGATGAGGATGAGGGTGATGATGGTGATGATGATGATGATGATGACCATGATGATCATGATTAGGATGAGGATGATGATGATGATGATGATGAGGATGAGGGTGATGATGATAATGAGGTTGAAAATGATGATGATGAGGATGAGGATGATGATGATGATGACCATGATGAAGCTGATTAGGATGAGGGTGATGATGATGATGAGGAGGAGGAGGAGGAGGAGGATGAGGAGGAGGAGGAGGATGAGAATGAGGGTGATGACATCTGATGATGATGATGATGACGATGATGACCATGACGATGTTGATGAGGATGAGGGTGATGATGATGATGATGAAGATGAGGATGAGGGTGATGATGATGATGATGAAGCTTATGAGGGTGATGGTGATGATGATGATGATGAACAATGATGATGATGATGAGGAGGAGGAGGATGATGACTATATGATGATGATGATGAAGATGAGGATGAGGGTGATGATGATGAGGAGGAGGATGAGGGTGGTGATGATGATGAGGATGAGGGTGGTGAACACTGATGCATTAGGACAAAAAAAAATTAATTAAAATTTACCTATAGCACCATTAGAATTTACCTAGTTCAATTATGCTAGCAACATTAAAGAACTTCCATGAAGTAATCTATAGTGGGAACCCACCACCCATACAACTTCGAAGTAGCTAGTGACATTGTGAATCTAGAAGCCATACCACATAAATTAGCTCTAAACATAATTCTATATATCGCATATGCGATATAATGCATATGCGATATGAATAATCTATAACGCATATGTGATATAGCTTATTCATATCGCATATGCGTTATATCGCATATGCGGTATGGATAAGCTATATCGCATATGCATTATATCGCATATGCGTTATTTGAAAATTTAAATAGTTGGCGGAATTAAGGTTTGGCATTAGGTTTGGAAGCAACTTCAGAATACCGAACCTATTGGCTAGGAAAAATCAACCAGGGCTATTGCTTGTCTTTTAGAACTCTATCAATGTGCTTAGATTAGATGTCATGTTTTGATATGACATACACAATATTTTTTTATGAAAATGTACAATATTGAAGAGTACGAAATGACGATTCTGAATCTGTAATTTTTTCCTTCAAAACTATGTTTTATTTATTTATAATTATTTTTCTAAATGACACACGTTAGTTTTAAAAAATACATACATCGATTGTTTGTTATATAACTTTTGATTTCCATCACCATTTCCCAAAAACACTATATGGTGCACTAGATGAGATCAAGCTCTACGATCTTATATTAAGAAATCAAGGATTTCATTAATTTTTGCCCCTAAAGTGTGGCACCCACACATAAGGTTTTAATTTCAAACTTTTCTGACTTCAATAATTAATAATAAAAAAAATAATTCATGAAAAAATCTGAATAAATAGTGTTGCACTAGGCCCATATGTCCTTTATATGTCTGCAATATTTTATCCCAAATGGACATCATTTACCTCATATATTGTTGCACCCGCACAAACATATATGTTAAGATGTGTTGAAAATTTGAAAACCCACTTTCATGGAAACTAATTTTATAATCATGTACACACATTTTCTCTGCATAAATGCTATATATTATGAAACCTGATTCAATTACCTATCTTTTCTCTTTTTACTTCATCTTGAAATAAGTTAGGGAAGTACCCCTAATTGTCACCTAAATTCAGAGTTTTTTGTTTATTCCAGTATTATGTGGCATCTAAAGTGTCCTTAAAGAAGTCCATGATTGTGCATCAGCCCGAATGTCTTCTCACAAAAAACTTTGGGGAAGATGTTTGCTACTTGTTCTAAAGATGCACAAAAGAGTAGATCAATGGTACCATCATGCACAAGCTGTCTGATGCAGTGCATATGGATCTCAATGTGCTTGGTTCGCTATCTCTGAACTGGATCATTGCATCCTCGAATGGTGCTCTGATTATCACAGTAGATAATAGTTGAAAAATATGATTTGAATCCACATTCTCCAAGTATCCCCTGCAACCACAAACATTGATTTGTTGCATTTACAAATCCTCTATAATTTGCCTCTATAGATGGGAGTGCTATGGCACTCTGCTTCTTGCTTGACCATCTGATTGGTCCTTATGTAAGCATGAACACATATCCTGATGTAGAATTTCGATCTGTGTTGTCACCTGCCCAATCACTGTCGGTAAACCCAATCAAATCAAGATCATATTTTTCTTTGTAAAAGATCCCATGAGTTCTTGTTCCTTGAACAAAGTTTAGGATCCTTTTGGCTGCTCTCCAGTGGATCTCATGAGGCCGATCCATGTATCTCGAAGCCACATTAACTGCATAAGATGGATCAGGTCGAGTGTGTGTAAGATAAAGCAAACACCCAATCAACTGCCTATACAGTGTATTATTTACCATAGGAGAAGAACCTGCTTCTTCAAGATTAACTACTCAAAGGAAGGGAGTCTTGCTTGGCTTACAATATTTCATGTTGAACTTGTTCAACAAATCCAAAGAATACTTGGATGAATGTACTTTGATTCCATGTTGGGATTGAGCAATTTCAAGAACCAAGAATTGTCTCAACAATCCCAAATCTGTCATAGAAAATGCATGGTTCATTGCATCCTTCAAGGAGGCAGTATCTTTCTTTGAAATTCCTGTAATTAGTAGTTCATCCACATATAAGACAATAATCATCAAAGAACCATGAATCAGGTTCAAATAGACATTAGGATCAAGCTTTCATCAAACAAAACTCAGTGATAGAAAAAATCCATCAATCTTGGCATATGAAGCCCTGGGGGCTTGCTTGAGCCCATGCAATGATTTCTTTAAACTCCACACTAAAGATGGATTAGAAACAAACCCTTCAGGTTGTTTCATATAAATCTCCTCAGTGATATCCCCACATCCATGTGATACACTTCCCACTGCTTCGAAGCTGCAATGGCTAGACCTAGCCTTATGGAGTCCATTTGTGCCACTGGTGCAAAGGTTTCATTGTAGTAAATACCATGTACTTGTGAGTAGCCCTTGGCTACCAATATTTCATTATATTTCAAAGGTGAACCATCAGAATCAAACTTAGTTTTTAAAACCCACTTACATTGAACTAGCTTCCTCCCTGGGGGAAGACCAACCAGTTCCCAAGTGTTGTTCTTCTGGAGCGAGCTGAATTCTTCTGTCATGGTTGTTTGACATATTGGATCATGTGCTACATATTCATATGTATGTGGATATTATTCAACCATTAGATAACACTTCTCAGTAAATAGAGGATCTTTCACACAAAGGGCACTCTCAAATTGAGATCTAGTCCTCCTAGTGTCACTAGGATTTCCATCTAGTTCCCCAGCTCCATGAATGGTATTTGCTTCCCATTTTGGTCTTGTAGGACTGTTAGGATCTGAAATCAAACCATCATTATTAGACATATCAGAATCAGTAAACTCATTAATCTCTCCATTTACAATCAATGGATCTAGTGGTAAAGAAGACTCTCCAACTTCAACTCCTACTAAAGGCTCTTCTTGGAACTGGACACTTATTTCAATGAAAGCCTTGTTAGTGCTCAAGTTGATCAGCTTGTAACTTTTTTAATCTTTAGAATACCCAACAAATAGGCACTCTTGTATTTGGGGTTGAAAGTCCTTCCTCTTTTTAGTTGGAATTCTAGCCCAAGCCTTTGAGCCAAAAATATTGAAATGGGTCACATCTGGCTTGTGCTCACTCCACGCTTCAAAAGGAGTCATACCATCAAGATTCTTATGAGGAACCCTATTCTATATGTAGGATGCACAGTTTATAGCCTCAGCCCAAAACTTTGGTGGCAAAGTCTTAGCCTCCATCATGCAGGTTGCCATCTCCTTTAGTGATCTGTTCTTTCTCTCAGCAACACCATTTTGTTGTGGTGTGTAAGGGATTGAATGTTGCATATGAATATTTGCATATTTACAATACTGAATGAACTTAGCCTTGACATACTCACCACCATTGTCAGATTTGAGGATCTTGATTTTCCTCCCAAACTGGTTTTCAACCAAGGCTCTAAAGACTTTGAAGAGGTCAAAAACTTCATACTTATGCTTTAGGAAGTAAACCCAATAATACCTAGAAAAGTAATCTATGAAGGTAAGTGCATATTTTTCTTGAATCATGGACATATGAGGGAATGGACCAGCAATGTCACCATGGATCATCTCAAGAGGTGCAGAGGTTCTCTCATGAATAGCTTTCTCATACTTTCGCTTTGGCTGTTTTCCTAGGATACAAGCTTGACAGACTCCCTTAGAAAACTTGATCTTTGGTAACCCTATGACCATATTTTTTTCACTCAAATCAGAAAGATACTTGTAGTTAAGATTGCCAAATATTTCATGCCAAAGCTTGCTTGCTTCATTAGAATGAATCAGAAGAGCAGAGGGGTTTGATCAGGGTAGAAAATGGGAAAACTTGTATACCTTCGAAGTGTGATCAACAACACCTTTTGCTATGACTTTACCATTCGAAATCTCAGTGATTTCAACATCATCAGGGGATAATACGACATTCTTTGGATACCTAGTATGATTCATCTGATACACTGACAAGAGATTGGAGGCAAGACCTGGAACATACAACACATTATTGAAACTACCATGGTCAAGATCAATCCTACCCTTTCCCAAACTGTCGGTGAGAGAGTCATCTCCCAACACTATTGGTGGACCTTTCGACATGTCAAGAGAGGAGAATGTCTCTTTTATCGAAACCATATGTCTAGAAGCTCCAGAGTCTATGATGAAGCTAGGTGAGCTTGATGTGCCAGCAACCAAGGCATGTACTCTCTCTCTGTCCTCTGAATTTGATACTCCTTCCCTCTTCTTTGAGAAATCAGAAAGGGAGATGTTATTCTTCTCCAGGAGTTGGGTCAACAAGTCAATTTGCTTCTTCATACAATAGCTCTCAGGATGATAGCCCTTACTGCAGTTTGCGCACTTGCTCATTTCTCCTTTGTTCTTCTTCTTCTGGGAGTTCTTCTTGGAACCTTGGGACTCCTCTTGAGACTTGTTCTTGTCTCTCTTTTTCTCAGGGTGCTTTTTAGCTTTTTTCTTGCTTTTTGAATCCACCCTTGAATATCCAACAACCAAAGCTTGGTCTTTGGAAGGTTTGATGGTGCCCATGATCACCAACTTATCTTTCTCTTGTGTGAGGGATTCCATAAACTCTGCAAGCTTAGGCATCTTCTAGGATCGAGTTGTCAACTTGGTGGCATGAAAGGTAAAAAAAACACTGAATAGTCAGGACCAAGATTTGAGAGTATGGCCAAGACTAGTTTCTCTTCCTTCTTTTCGATCCCACACTGTTTAAACTGCAAAAGAAGGGCCTTAAACTTGGAAAAGTAGAGTTGCAATGATTCGAAGCTACTGGGACTCAAGGAGATCAGCTCATTCTTGATTTGATGTCCTCTCATCTAATCTGTCTTTCCAAAAATATCTTCTATATTCTCCCACACTTCATTAGGTGATGCAATCCATCAATATGGGAGAGGAGGTCTCTTGAAATTTTCAGACACAAAAGACCATAGGCCTCATCCCTCCTGTTGTGCCATTTAATTTTCTCTGCATCTGCATTGGGATATACCTCAATATCCATAGTCACTCTATATAGACCTTTCACTCTGAACAATATCTCCATCTCAGCTTTCCACTCAAAGAAATTGAATTGAATCAAGGTGATCTTCTGAGATTGGTCCATAGCTCAGAAACTATGCCCTCCAAACACAAAATGTGCTCCGAGCCAATGATGTCGAACCTGCAATAACAATTTGGAAGGAGAGAAATCGATATACAAAGGATCTAATACCATGTGGAAATTTCACCCAAGAGATAGAACAATTACACTCACAAAATTGCAAATCAAACATGCAAAATTAACACCAAAGGAGGCTGAAATTGGAGCATAACACTGATCTGTATTGAATAAATGTACAATAGAAAACCTTGTGAAATAATAAGCTGCTGCAATATATCATTACATGAGAGAATCGAATGCATAAATATGCCATTCAAAATAGTCAAAAAACAGGCTTACCAAATCTAGTCAAATCCCCCATAGGTGCATAAAGCAGTTTCCAAATCTATGAAGATGCTCACGAATTTGCTAAGTAAAGTGGGAAAGCTAAAGAGGGATGGAAAGACAACTCATACATGCTTTTATTTGGAGAAAAGGAGGGAGGATGATGTGGGCAAAAAACAAGTCAACTACACCTAGTCTAGCTTTTCCTTTTGCCTAAAATCAGAATAAAACAGGCATCTTTTCAGAAAAAGCAGATATGCACTTTGGAGGATCTAGAATAAAGAAGACATACTAAATTGGGTTTCGAGGATGTTTCCCAAGCGCTCCATGACTCAATTTTAGCATGTGTTGACTTCTAGGATGTGTAGAAGGAAACTAGCATAGAATGGAATCTAGGAAACTAGGTAATAAGACAAAAGTAATTAAATTAATGTCTAATGTAGGTAACTATGGGTTGATTATTCTAACAAATCCCATAAATATTTAGGTGTAGATTTGAATCATAATTTTAATGGTAGATTTAGTTTATCGATGTATGGAATCCAAATTAGGATCCACCATCTCTTTGTTCGGATGATGGATGTTGATTTTGAATTGAAAATTTGATAGACAAAAATACAGAATGTGGAGTACCCCAACAATTTGAGGATTTTGTTCTTTAGAAAAATTGTTATAAAGCAAACTAGTTATTATTACAATGTTAATAATTCATCCTTATAAGTAAAATCACTTTCTTTTTATAAGCATATAGAATAAAAACATGATGTGTCTATGATTTCCTTTTTGTGAGTGTGTTGTTGTATCTACACAGACAAAGAAAAGCATAGAAAAACAGTATGTTATCCTTCTATTTCTTTTTTTATGGCGTATCTAAGTGTGTACTCTCTCTCTCATGCACACACACACGAAAACATTGACAAACAAGATGTCTTATTCTATATGCTTATTTATTAATCACTAAGTTACACTTATTTACTATCCTCTCAATTCCCCAACATTTTCCTCAATAGTTTGTTAGCTATACTATTTACTATACTCCGAGTTCCCTACCAATTCCGGTATATTTATATGAAAAGAATCCTTGGTTTCATCCTAATATAGAAATTCCAATATATAATGTTGAATTTGTGTATAAAATATCATTGTTATAGTTATAGTGTTTACATGACGAGCTTTCGTAGAAACGTTGCACTTGATATGCATGGTTGAAAATGACCCATTGTTAAATACAATAATAATTTGGGGTACTTGAAATAATGGTTTTATGCAAGTGTTAAAACTGATGCCGAGACTTAAGATTATCACTTGTATGAAGAAAGGATTTTACTTTTAGTATTTATGATCATATCTCTTTATTCCCACCAAGATGCTAAGTGAGAGAGACTTGTGTAATTTTTTTTTAAGATTCACTTTAATATCTACTCATGTGATAGAGTTGGTGACATTTTTATGCATTCATTCTCTTTCTTTGAACATTCTTTTAACATTTTGGGTCCATTTGTTGATTTTTACCTTATTTCCCTTCTCTTTTGCAAATATTCTTCCTTAAATGAGAATGATAATGCCATCCCACCTATGACTAATTATTCGATGATATAATGAAGTCTATTGTCCAAATGTGGTGATTGATTTTCTTCAAGCATATTTTGAAGTAGTTCGCTTCAGTGCGAGAAGATGCTTCTTAATATTAGAAAAAGAGGTGTCAAGGATACCATTCTACTTTGTTGGTATCTTAGAGATATTCAAAGGCTAAATATGTGTATCTACTTTGTTGGTATCTTAGAGATATTCAAAGGCTAAATATGTGTAAGTGCATCCATATAGTTTTGTGGTTGCTCAATATTTCTAGTGGTGGTAGTTGTGATTATTGAACATGAAGAAACATTACAATAATTGGTATTTCCATTGTTATCCCTCTTACTCTCTAAAGAGGAAGATGTAAGATGATTCCCTAGCCCTATACTGATAATGGAAATCCCATTTTATTATTATTATTAATGGCATATGCTTGTGGGAGTTATAGGGAACATTTGGGAGCATGTATTCATAAAATTTGTGATCTTAGAAGTCACTTAGATTCAACATGTGAATGTTGTTAACATTGGACATCGATTAATCCTTGATGGTGGGTGAGTTGAAGATAATGATGGATTCTTTTAACGCATTAGTTTAAATATAAAATTGATTAAAACAAACATCCTTCATCTTACTTGGGTACTTTGATGTACCTACTCAATGAATCTTTCTGTAAGTAGAAAACATGAAATCTAGGAAATTTGTTGGGCCTCAGGATAGTAGGGAAGAATTCATGTGGAATTATTCCGAAGTAAGAGGAAGGAGCATAAAAGAGTAACAGGAAGGAGCATCAAAGAAAAGTGAAGTATGTTGTGACAGAAGAAGGAAAGAGAAGAAGAAGAAAAAGAGAAGGCACGGGACGAGGAAGTTGTGCCAGATGAGTAAGCCATGACAGAGGGACAGAACGAGATAGAGATTACATGGAAGAATATCCACAGAAGTAGGTGTGTAGATAGTGTAATGGCCTAAAATGACAGTAAGGAAGAACGCTGAGAAAGCGACAGTCCTTATGGATCATGAGTACGAGCTCGGCTGGAGACGACAGAAACCACACATGTGAAGGAATATTTGTAAGTCAGGTTGGTAGTGCCTTTTATTATGTATTACTAGAATAGGAAAGACAACCTGTTGGCTAAAGATAGTAAGTTGGATGGGATATAAATTGAATAGGAGATTGTAATGAGTCTGTTAAAGTCTGTATCGAGTTAGTATTGATTCTGTAACAAGAATGTATGGGATCGGTATCGAGTCTGTAATGGGGATATAAAAGAAGGAAACCAAGTTGTAGATGGGTTAGCCAACTTTAGCTGATTAGATAATACAACATTTTGAGTAACCTCTAGACTCTTGGAAAAGACGCTCTATCTAGACAGGAGATAGGAAGTTTTGGTTAAGTAATCTAGATCGTTGAGTGCATCAAAGTAGTGGTTTTGCAGTTTAGTGCGCAGACAAGTAGATAAGGCCGATTTAATCTAGGTTGTGTGCGGATCGCTAGTACAAGTAGAGTAGAAAGAGAAAGAGAGAATATCAGAGAACATGAGAGGGAGGAAAAGTATGCAAATATAGAAGAGAAGAATTTGAACATAATTTGTATCTTTATGCGAAAAAAAAATGTGCATTTATTTCCTCATGCCAGATGAAGAGCACCTTGTGGTTTTTTCCCAAATGGGTTTCCACATTACATGTTGTGTATATGTGTAAATGTTGAGTATCTTAGTATATGCGTAAATTTTGTGTTGAATGACTGGTTGATTATTGTGTTACAACTGGATTAATGTATGATTGTCGCATTATATTTATGAATGTTCTTATGATGTATATTCATTGTTAGTTCACTTAAGTCGCATAAAGAAGGGTCAGATCGTAGCTTGGTATTGAAATATTGTGCATACAAGTAACCCCCCTTCCTGGTCTTCGTTGGAAACCTTGGCATAGAACCAAGGTACTAAAACACCCTCCCACACAAACTACAGAAACGTGGTTTTGGCAGTTACCCATAAAAATGAGATATCTCGAGTGATATGGCATCTATGTCACAGGTGCTTCTAGCTGACCTCTCCTCCATCGGGTTGATATCTTGAGTTTTGTTGTGCTGAGCAGAAGAGATTGAACCTGGGTCCAGGGGTAGATAGAGGGAAGAAAGCCAACAAAATTGAATCACGTTTTGGAATATATATAAGGTTTATTTATGCAAAAAAATATTTGTACTAGGGGAATCAGAAATTGGGGACTGGGTTGGTACTCCCATGACACAGGGTCCAGGTATTCAATCCTGATACCATTATACCCCTAGGTGCACCCACAAAGACCGCAAGAATGGGGAATAATTAATTCAGGGTATTCAATCCTGATACCATTATACCTCTCTTTACAATATGCCCTTCATATCAATTGAATCATCGGTTGAGATACACCCCTCCACAGTTAGTTTTTCTAAATTTTCATAACTAGCGCAATTTTGAGTTTTTCTAACATTGGCATTCTTTTTTGGTAAATGATAAGGTATATGTATGTGAGTGTTCATCCTTTGTGTGATTAAATAATTGAATCATTAAACAAAAATTGGTAAACATGTAGATTACGAATAACACTAGAGCGCCATTATTTTCCTGAAATAAAATAGTACTTACAAAAAATTATCTAAGTGAGAAAAACTTGAAATTAGTATGACACGTGTATCTGTAGGTTTTGAAGGTCTTAATCTAATGATGATGGCTTATATTTTTACAGCATGTAGAGGTTTCTATCTAGTAGAGAAGCATAATTTTTTTTATGAAATGGTTCATGAAGAAAAAAATTATGGAAGAAACATGAATAATGTATTTTTAGAGTTAAAAAGTTACATCGCAAAAAATAGAAAAAATATATTTTTTAATTACATATTTTTCATACGGAGAAAGAGTTCTATGCATTTCTGCAATTTCTTTATACATGATTGTATATTGCAATTTCATTATCCATTAAAAAATGCTAAATTGGCCATGATTTAGCGAGTTCCATAACACATGCATGTTGATCTACAAAGAATAACTCCAAAGAAGACACATACTTAGGCGTGACATGTAAATTTGTGACATGAGCATGGGTTCATGTGATAAGTAACACTCACACATTATTTATGTTAATTTTGTAGGTTTTTATTTTATTATTAAAATACATATATTTGAAAATAATTAACACGTTTATTAATCATAAAAGATGGTTAATATAAATATATTAAAACGTGTTAACTTCTGAGCATTTGTTTCTTATGAAATATAAATTTAAGAGTACCTTATAACAAATATAAAAAGGATGTTTGGTTGTTATTTATTTAGTAAGTTTGAGTTAAACTTTTAAGTATTTGCTGGTCTCTGAATTTGTCCATGAAAGATTTGTTTAACATAGGGTGATTTGTTGGTGGGGATAAATGCATTTCATTCTATCTATATATGCGTAAACATAATATAGCCAAAACCATTGTCATAATAATAATATTCAAAATATTTTCAATTTTGAAATTTTTTGCAATATTTTTAGAGATGATGAAATCCAATAAATATTTAGGTGTGGATTTCAATCATAAGTTTAATACTAAGTTTAGTCTATCAACATTTGGAATCCAAATAAGGATCCACCATCTCTTAGTTCATATGATGGATCTTCATTTAGATTTGAAATGTTGATAGACAAAAACACAAAATGTGGATTACCCGAGCAATTTGGGGAACTTTAGTCCTTAGAGAAACTATTATAAAGCCATTGAAAACATGAATGATCATGTATGGTTGTTAATATTATGGGTGTGGTATATATTAACAAACATAGAATAAAATTGATTAAATCCAACAACACTTCATTACTTACGACCATGAAAACATTAATTTTAAAGATAAATACTTGATATAGAATTTAACAATCTATAGGGTTATTCTATAAACAAGATAGTTATTATTACAATGTTAATAACTTATCTTTATACGTAAAATCACTTTCTTTTTATAACCATATAGTACAAAAACGTGATGTTTGTCTATGATTTCCTTTTTTGTGAGTGTGTTTGTGTATCTACATACACAAACAAAAACATAGAGAAACATTATGTTATCCTTATTTTTATTTTTATTTTATGGTGTGGTGTTCTCTCTGTCTCACACACACATGCACACACACACAAAAACATAGACAAACAACATGTCTTATTCTATATGCATATTCATTAATCACTAAGTGACACTTATTTACTATCCTCTCAATTCCCCAACACTTTCCTCCGTGTTTAGTTAACTATACTAATTACAATCCTCTCAATTCCCTACCATTTCCTCCCTATTAGCTAGAAAGCATCCTTTCTTTCATCCCAATTTGGGAATGACATTATATAATGTTGAATTCATGTATGCAATATCATTGATATAGTTATACAATATCATTATATAGTTATAGTATTTACATAATAACATTTTTTTCTAGAAACGTTGTACTTGATATGCATGGTTGAAAATGATCCATTGTTAAAAACGATAATGATTTGGGGTCCTTGAAATAATGGTTTTATGCAAGTGTTAAGACTAATGCCAATATTTAAGACTATTAATTGCATGAAGAAGGGATTTTACTTTGACTAGTAATGCTCATGTCTCTTTATTCCCACTAATATGCTAAGTGGGAGAGTGTTGTGGAATATTTGTTTAAGATTCACTTTAATATCTATTCATGAGATAGACTTGTGAAATTTTTATGCATTCATTCTTTTTGAACTTTGTACTGAAATTTTAGGGCCATTTGTTTCTTTCAATGTTTTGAATATCTTTCCATTGGATCATTTCCCTTCTCTTTTGCAACTAATTTTACATAAATGAGATTCATTATTCCATGCTTACGTATGGATAATGATATAATGAAGTATATTGTTGAAATGTGTTGACATATTTTCTTAAAGTAAACTTTGAAGTAGTTAGCTTCAATGCCAGAAGATGCTTCTCAATATTAGATAAAGATGTGTCAAGGATACCATTCTAATATGTCGATCAATATCATAGAGAGATTCAAAGACTAAATGTGTGTAAGTTCATAGGTACCTTTTTTTGGTTTGTCAAGATTTCTAGTGATGCCAGTAGTTGTGATCATTGAACATGAAGAACCATTACAAGAATCGATATTTCTATTATTAGCCATCTTACTGTTTATAAAGGAAGTAGGATGATTCCATAGACCCATATTGATCATGTAAATTCCATTTATATTATTATTGTTGTTTTCATATGCATGTGGAGTCATAGGGCACATTTGGGGAGTATGTATTCATAGGATTTGTGATCCTACAAGTCTCTTAGATTCAAGATGTGAATGTTGCGAACATTGTACATGAATTCATACTTGATAGTGGGTGAGTGAAAGATAATGATGGCCTCTTTTGACGCAATAGATTAAATATAAAACTGAAGAAAAAAAAAAACATCCTTCAACTTACTTTGCTATTTTGACATACCTACTCAATGAATCTTTCTGTAAGTAGAAAATATGAAATGTAGGAAATTGAATCACATTTTGGAATATATATCATTTTTATTTATTTCAAAAAATAATAATTCAAGGGGAATCGAAAACTAGGGTCTAGGATGGTATTCCCATGAAAGGGAGTCCATGGATCCATTATCTCTACCATTATACCCCTAGCTGCAACAACACAACCTGCAAGTATGGGGCACATGTAATCTAAGGTGATTTGAATTCTTGACCTCCATTTAAAACATGTCTTTCATATCAATTTAATCGTCAGTTGAGATACACTTGTATGTAAAGCATGTACATGTGGCTCATTGTCAAGATCAACGGTTTAAAACGTGCAAGGATACATTTGATGTTAGTATTTTCTTATCATAGGTTGTTTTTATGGAAAAATACACCCTTAAACCACAAAATGATATTTTGAGTCAATATTATCAATCATATTAGTTAAGTATAATGTCCCATATCACCTACATACATGGGGAAAATAGTACTAAATAAAACATGGATATATTTAAGGAGTATCACTTCTACATATGTGATGACATGTGTCATGATTTTGATTTTTTACAACACAACTTTCAATTGTTATACAAACACTTAAAGGATAATAATATATAGAGGTAACAACATTGGATTTTTTTTGTTGGTTGTGTGGGGAAATTAAAAAATGATCGTGTCTCCCTATGGTTTTGTATGCTCCACAAAAGGAAAAAGGTGGCACATATTTAGAACTATTTTGAGACCACACATGAAAAAGGGGAACATGATGCATAAGGTGCATGAATCAAGACTGCACTATGTCGCAAAGAAATGAATTCACAATAGTTTTGTTCATCCGAGATGCAAAGAACATTGTTGAATAATTTTCTTCAATCATTAAGGAGGGCACAAGAAGGAAAGACAGATATTCAACAAGGAAAGACCATGTACATAGATATTTTTTGGAGGTGATCAATGCAGATTCATCACACCTATATGAGTGAAATACCATCCAGGGAACTCATACATTTCATTTTGTTTAAATTTCAAGTAATGCTATAGTTGAAATGTGGAAAACAAAAATCCCTTGTTTCTATTCTACATGTAATAGTGGTGAATGCGATAATTATGAATCCATAGATTAGGTTGAAAGTTGGGATCTTGTATCACTCCCCATTGATCAACATATAACTATAGGATTTTCGTAGTTGGATGAAGACCAATCAAATAAGTCACCGGAATATGACCACATATCATATCTTATATGACTAGGATTGATTAATACCTTGATAATTTTGAAATGTTTGACAACTAGTTGTGTTTATTTAGTTGGCTTCCATGTTGGAACTTAATTTTCTATAGGGATCATATACGTAGGGGTTTTGTTGAGAAATAATGAATGTGGTATGAACTATTTGTTTGCACATTTCTTGGATGGGAAGCATACCCTTAATTTTTCATTAAGGGACTCTGATGGAAATGATTTTCAGATTGGGGTGATGGTTATCAAATAAGACTATTTGACATAGGTTTCACAGAAACCAAAGAAAAACCGTTATGTATTTGAAAATTATAGACCATGTTAAATTATATACCATTATACAAACATAGTTATTGGCACAAACCTCCAGCTACAAAAAATTCCAATGAATAACTCATCAAATGCACAATATGTCTTTCCTTACTCCAGGCATCAGAGGATAAAGGATACGCTTTGATCTTGATGGCCTAGTTGAATGACCATAGGTATGTAGTAAGGTATGTGGTATGCATGTTATATTGTGTATTATGTTATAAGTATGTTGTGTACATGTATGTTATGATTTTGTTTCATGGTCTCATTGATTGTTGACATTAATATTTTTACTATTGCAGCTAGACATTGACAGCTTGATAGATTGATAAATTGCATAGGCTTATACAACTTGATAAATTGCACAAGCTTCTTCATGGATTTGTTGTCTTTTTTCTTTCTCTAATCTAAGTACACCATAATATATACATCCTCTTTCCCATTTCCATGCTCATTATCTCCATCATCATCCCCATGCTCATTATCACTATCCCCATTACCATTGTTACCATCACCATAATGCTTCATTGACACCATTCCTATTACCACCATGAACATCACCATCATCCTCCTCCTTCCCATATTGTCACCATCACCATCACCTTTTTCATCATATTCATCATCCAAGTAAACCACAATATTTTCATCTATCATCCACATAAATATAATCCTAGATAACTAATTTAGAAGTGTAGAAACCAAATTACAAACATAAAAGCCTAATCTATCCTTAGAACCTTATCTACCCAAGAAACAAAAATATAACCCTAGAAACCTAATCGATAACTAAGAACGTAATCTATATTTAGAAACCCCTACCACCATTTGAATAAAAACCATTATGATACAAATATCCACAAGTGTCCAAAAAACCCTACTTTATACATTCATGTGCATCCAATTGAGTCTAGACAATTATGCACAACAGGGTAATTTTTAGGGGCGGAATTTCTCCAACTGGCTATTTTTGGGTTTTTTTTCAAAAAATAAATTCGCTATTTGGTCATTGTTAGTGTGTAATATCGCCTATATTTACGTAAAATAAGTCTTTTATTATAATATTCGTCAAAATTTACACATTTCAATGCTAATTTTATGTTTCATATTTAATATTTTCCTACCTATCTATAAACATGTGTTTTTCAATCCAAAACAATTTCTTAGAATACTATACTTAAGTATAATATTAGAATCCTTAAAAAATACCCTGATGCACATGAGTCCAAAATAATTCATGCTACAATTATATATGCATGCCATAAAACTCAATTGTAGATATATATTCATGTGCAACCATTTGTATCTAAACCATTGTGTTAGAAATATGCACAAGAATCTAAGAAACCCTAGTTTGTATTCTAAACCATGGAAACCCTAGTTTTTGTCCCACTCCTCTGGGAAATAGCCCCTTCCTCTACCTTCAATCTCGAAGTTGGTCCTCCAAGGACATTAGTAAACAACCCAAGTTCTCATGAAACTTCCTAATTCAAGTGTTAAAATAACATATAAAAATATTCCCATGATTAATAACTCAAGACAAACCTAGCCTAGAAACCTTAGTATGTATCCTAAAACCTAGATTGAATTCTAAACCCTAGGTTGAATTCTAAAGCATGGAAACTCTAGTTTGTATCCTAGATCCTAGATTTTTGCTAAAAAACATAGAAACCTCAGTTTTTAGCAACTAACTATCATTTACCAATCATCAATATCCTTTATTCAATGTCACCATTGACTAATATCTAGTATAATATATTCACACCTTTACAATTTTCCTGCTAGGTCCGATTTGGCATGTGTCCTTGAATGGATGCAAGGAGATACTTGGTAATAGATATAGAACAAAAAATGTTATTATATTTTGAAAATATCTATTCAATTGGATTCATGGCATTGTATTATAGGTAGGGTTGAATGACTATTGCAAGTGCCATAGCCAAAGGCACCTTTTGTTATGACAAACAAGACATTAGGGCTTTGATCATTGGCACATGAAAATTATTGCATTGGGGTGTCAAAATAAAAAATAGAAGCATAACTAGGTTCTATCAGATCCTACATATGTTTTTGGCCCTTATGGATGTGGTCACACTAATATCATTTAGTTCTGCTTCCCAGTTCAAATTCTATGGCCTTGACTTAGATTGACCATGTGTCACTCAAAGGATTTAAGGTGTGATATATAACAAGCCGTATAATTATTACCATGGATCATATCAATGAATTGTAAAATCCGTTGGGTTTAGGGAATCATGATAGTGCTAGTGTTTCTTGTCATTCATGGCTCCATGTCCTAGACACTTCCTTTTTCGATGATTTCAACAGCCATGGTTTTGGTCAATGGTATTCAACGTAATTTTTGCACTAAGTGGTCAAATATGGAAATACATCGATCAAAAACTCATGAGTAGCATGAACACGTGTTCTGTTCCAAAACACACATATAGAAGCTTTGGGAACTTAGTTCTTCTTCTCAGTTTAAATTCTATGGCATGGGCTCATATTTACCATGTATCCTTGAAAAGATTTTGGGTGCTAGTTGTAACAGGCCATAGAATAATTATTGTGGCTTGGATTAATGAACTGTCATATCCATTAGATTCAATACATAATGATAGTGTCAGGGGTGACTGTTACGGAGAGAAATTCCTATGACTTGGGGTACCACAACAGAAAGCTTGACTCCAGAAATCAATCTTTCCTAATATGCAATAGAAATAAAATGTCTAACACTAAAGGATCAGACCTCGTACCTTATTCCGGAGGGTTGAAGTAGATCCCCGTTGAGATTTCCAATCTCTAGCTTGAATTGCTATATTACTTCCTCAACAACAAGTAAACAATACAAG
Source organism: Pseudotsuga menziesii (assembly GCA_001517045.1). NCBI lineage: Eukaryota > Viridiplantae > Streptophyta > Pinopsida > Pinales > Pinaceae > Pseudotsuga > Pseudotsuga menziesii. The sequence continues at coordinate 24,113 of LPNX010435238.1, forward strand.
CATTCTATATATCATGGTGTTAGATCTATTCTAGCATATATAATCAATAATGTAAAAGCATTTGACATAATCCCATGGATAAAATATTCATTCAAATACACATCATTAGACAGGAAAAGATATTTCTATTAATATAAATCAAAGATTATAAGATACAGCCTCTAACGGCACGTCTGCAAACTGGAGAAACTGAATCCCCCACTTGCCCCTCCACCACTTCAATCCTCCATCTCTCGATAGCAAGCTCACAATAAAAAGGCAAGCTTGGGAAGAACACAACAGTGATCCAAGGGACAAATGGATGCAGACTCAAGAATAAGTTCCGGCAACAATGGACTATAGTTTCGTTGCTCTCAATTCTCTCTTATGCCTTCAATGTATCAATGGGTTCCTTATATATATTTTCAAAGGGGTAATGAAAGGTTGAATCCATGCGATCTCAAGGCATATGGAAGGCCAAGACTCAAATGAGTCGGATCCATGTCAAGGAAAACTCCAAAAGGATTTGGATTATTTACACATCCCGATGTACGCGGTTATATGGCTCAAACCCACGTATGTACGCGCTTATAAGGTTAAAAGTCATGTATAGCATTTTTCATGTGTTTTTAGGGATGATCAAGGAAACATCAAAGGACAAAAAGTGGTCCATCAGGGCTAAGGAGTCTGCAACGGGACAAGGGAAGGCCATACAAAGTGTGATTCACCTAGAGTGGTGAAATCCGCTATAACAGATGCCCCCTAATGTATGAGATCAGAGGGGTTATATGATGGCCGAAATACATTATAAGTCCATCCCAGAAGAGGAGTGATGAAGGATCCCAAATGGAAGACCAGCCACCCAATCAGCATAGTACCATAATACAACTCTACATATAACTGCAAATACATATAGCAGTCCTGGATACATAAGAGTACAATGGCCATGAATAGGCATGATACATGATATCACATATGTGGTCATTGCCACATACAATATACATAGATCAGAATCTCCATGATGAAGATATACAAAGGACCATGATCTCCAAAATGGCTGAAGATATATAATAGATCAAGATCTCCATAGTGGCTGGAAATGTCTGACATACACTGGAATTAAGTCACGAGAGCTGAAATCTCATGAACACTGGCACGATCAAGGAGGTAGCATATAAGAGATTCCACCAATCTGGAAAGTCTTCTACACAAACCGCTATGAGTACATTTCCTACTATGCGAATAGAGGTGTCGAGGTCGAACATAGTAGTCCATCGTCTGATTACCGGTCATTAATGTATACCGTTAACAGACGCGAGATCACCCATCAATGATGAAAATGGGAATCAAGGTACTAGAGTGCAAACTAACAAGTGTGAATAGATGTGTTGAGGTCGAACACTTGAAAGGATCCATTGATTAGGGGACATTGATGTATTCCCAAGAAATTGTCGATGGCAAGAGAACTTTCCACTGATGACTGCAAGTCTCAAGGCACTCAAAATGACTCTAGAATCCAATCCCAGAATAAATGATCTGAAGTCGATGGGATGAAATCTGTTGGAAGGAGGGCATTAAGGCATCCCCCATCATCCAACACGAGGTACTCAGCAAGGCTGTATAATGTGGAAGAACTCAATCATAAATTGCACAAACCAGTAACTGTACCGGGAATGGCCGACATGCAAAGTCAAGATAACTGAGGAATGGCCGACTCAGGTTTCAACTTCCTTCGAACAAGAGCATAACGACGTATGGTGACTGAATGAAGGCAGCATAGACTCAATATACAAATTGGGACATCTCTGTGACACAGGAGGCATCAACAGAGGCTCCATAGGGACTGGAAGCTTAACAAGTCGGTGGAGATAAACTCAGATAAACGAGTACAACTCCTAAATTCAAACTATAACCTAACCAATGGATGTGATATACAGTGCTCTGTTCGAAGGTGACATGACTCAACAGCTACCAAAGATAACATCTTTCCTTGTCCGACTTTTTGGTTTTTTGATTTTTTTGGACTTTTTCAGTTATTTGAAAAGCTTGAAAAAATAATAAACTAGTGTACAAAAACGAATGGGTCGAAACCTCAGAGAGAGTGTACAAAAACTTGACCCTACATGACAACCATATTAGTCCAAAACAACCCAATATAGTCAATAAAGAATCCAAACTATAGGATATAGGGAAGAATGATCATGACAAAAGCACCCAAAGGAAACAATGCGGTGAACGATGGGACATAAAAAGGAAAGTAAGGTGTAGACCCAATGTTCACACATCCACTACCACCCCCATGATGGTGACCACTGGTGTAAATACCGAGTGAAGGGAGTCAACATCCTCCACAAATGGAGTAGAGGGAAGAATGTGACCACTTCAAATCTATGAGCAGGGTAAGGGGTTGTGATGCCCCCAAGTCTAACACAAAGGTCCATACTAGGACGAAGGACGGGTGATGGGATACCAGGCATGCCAAAAATAAATGGACACAAACTCAAGAGAGCATAAATATAGTTGATTAACCACGATCCCAAAGGCCAACTAGCACACAAAGAGCACACTCCTAAGAAAATATACAGCCAAAATACAAGCAAACCAAGGGGAGGATATGTGAGCTCCCGAATGCAGCAGGTATGTCTCGCCTAGGAGAGGCTCGAAACTCCCAAACACTACAAGCGGAGGTACGTAACCAATTATAGTGGCCCTCAGCTTCAACGCATATAGAGACTGTGCTATCCGACCTCTACCTGGACAGGACACCTGCAGAATAACCCCTGCAGAGTACCCCCTTGATAACCTAGGTAAGGAAACTAAGGTCACCTCAATATAATCAATGCTCAGGTGGACAGTCGCAAGAGGGATTGACCGTATGGGTAGGGTAGCAAATCTTGAAACTCTCAAAAGAGCCCCTAGATATGAATACAATCTTGGAAATATCTCCGGTGCTACTCAGTTATGACTAGGGGTCATCCCAATCAATAACCGTTCACACTGCCTCGTGCTTAAATCCCTTTTGAGAGGAGGATCCTGAGAACACTGGTTATACCAAGGATTTCGCACACTCACCTGGACAAACACCTAGATTTTGTTGTTTAGTGATCTTGGAGAATTAACTTACAATGAACTATTCCAAGATCCTAAAACCTAAGCTTGTTGGTGCACCCTAGAAAAGAAAAGAGTGTAGTTCATTTTATTTAGCGTTTATTTTAATTGGCTATAATTACTCAAAGGGAAATGGTCGTGCAACTAGTGAAGTTATGACTCAACAGTGAAGTAAATATGCACACCATAACAAACAATGCTAAGTGAAATCTTTGTCAAATGAAAAATAGGGTATGCCACTACATGAGATGAATAAATATATATTCCTTTCCTAATGCCAATGCAATCCTTCCTATATGAAATCCTAAATAAAACTCTCATCCAAGCAATCCAATGCAAGTACCTCCTCAAATCCATATCTAAGATGCAACTAAGAGTGCAACTACTTTGTATTTTTCAATATAAAAGAATGAAAAATGCAATAAAAGTCATCTAAAACTCTCGGTCTCTGCAGCAAATATAAAATATAAGCCCAGCAAGACACCGAGACAAAAAGAGTAATGCACTAATGGAAAAACAAAAAGGATAAATGACTAAAACTACTTTCAAAGAAAAATCAATGAAAATGCGGTCTCTGGTCACAAAAGAAGCATCCAACAGACAACAACAAACCCAAGAAAGACCCAACCACACTCACAACCCACCCAACAACTTCCCACAACATCAAACTCACCAAAAGGGAGGATGTACGCGACTGTTTAAAGAACAACTGCATATATACGCGACTTTTGGCCAAAAACCTGAGTGTATACGTGGATTTTGGCCCAAAACCTGCATGTATATGCGACTTTTGGCCAAAAATCCGCGTATGTACGTGACTTTTGGCCAAAAACCTGCGTATACAGAGAAGGCAGTGGTAAAAAGCAGGCCAAGAGTCAAACCAATAAAGGGGAGTGTCAATGGATGAACATACTATAAAATGCAACCCAGAAACAAGGATAAACAAAGAGCAAGTCAATAATATCAAGCCCATTGTACTGATAAAAACCCCAAAAGGAAAAATGACTAGGAACTCCCCAGCGGAGTCGCCAATTCTGTTATGGAGAGAAATTCCTATGGCTTGGGGTACCACAACAGACGGCTTGACTCCAGAAATCAATATTTCCCAATATGCAATAGAAATAAAATGTCTAACACTAAAGGATCAGACCTCGTACCTTATTCCGGATGGTTGAAGTAGATCCCCGTTGAGCTTTCCAATCTCCAGCTTGAATTGCTATATTACTTCCTCAACAACAAGTAAACAATACAAGCATTCTATATATCATGGTGTTAGATCTATTCTAGCATATATAATCAATAATGTAAAAGAATTTGACATAATCCCATGGATAAAATATTCATTCAAATACACATCATTGGACAAGAAAATATATTTCTATTAATATAAATCAGAGATTACAAGATACAACCTCTGATGGCACGTCTGCGAACCGGATAAACTGAATCCCCCGCTTGGGCCTCCACCACTTCAATCCTCCATCTCTCGATAGCAAGCTCACAAGCAAAAGGAAAGCTTGGGAAGAACACAACAGTGCTCCAAGGGACAAAGGGATGCAGACTCAATCATAAGTTCCGGCAACAATGGACTATAGTTTCATTGCTCTCAATTCTCTCTTATGCCTTCAATGTATCAAGGGGTTCCTTATATATCTTTTCAAAGGGGTAATGAAAGTTCGAATCCGTGCGATCTCAAAGAATATGGAAGGCCAGGAGTCAAATGAGTTAGATCCATGTCAGGGAAAACTCCAAAAGGATTTGGATTATTTACACATCCCGATGTACGCAGTGATATGGCTCAAACCCGCGTATCTACACACTTATAAGGTTAAAAGTCGCGTATAGCATTTTTCATGTGTTTTTAGGGATGATCAAGGAAACATCAAAGGACAAAAGGTGGTCCATCGGGGCTAAGGAGTCTGCAGCGGGACAGGGGAAGGCCATACAAAGTGTGATTCACCTAGAGTGGTGAAATCTGCTATAACACTGACTATCCTTTAAGGCCCAATTACCCATAAATTTCCTTATTTGACAATTTCAGTAGTTAGGGTTTTGGTCAATGATATGTATTTTAATTTTTGTACTAACTGGTAAAATTTGGAAATAATGTGATCTGGATGTTCTGGGTAGTCTGAACATGTCATCCCTTCCAAAAAACACCTTTGAGAAATGATGAAACACAGTTCTAATTCATGGTTCGAATTATGTTGCTTAGGATCAGATTTAATATGTGTCCTTGAAATCCTTTAGGGTGTGATTTTTAATGAGCCATATAATGAATACTGTGTCTTAGATAGATGAACCATAGAGTCAATTAGATTTAGGACATTGGGATAGGTTTAGGGGTTCCTATCCTCCATGGATCCATGGCCCAAAAATTGGCTTGTTCAATGATTTCAACAATTAGGGTTTTGGTCAATGATATGTTATTTATTTTTGCAATAAGTGGTCAAATTTATAAATATCTCAATCAATATATTGTGGGTAATAACCAAACATACCTAGTGGGTTTGATGGAACTTATCTCTTCTTCTTGGTTCGAGCTTGGATTAACCATGTATCCTTGAAATCCTTTAGGGTGCAAGTTGTAACGAGCCATAAAATGATGATAGTTGCATGGATCAATGAATAGTTGACTGTTGTATTCAATACATCAATATAGTGTCAAGGATTCCCATCTCATTTTAGTCCATTACCTAGAGATCATATTTCTTGTCGATTTGGAAACTATGGTTTTGCTCAATAAGGCAGAGTGTTATTTTTGCACATAGGGGTACAATTTGCAAATTCCTTGATCGAGAAATTATGGCTAGAATTACCAAATGGAACCTTCTTAGACACACCTGCAGGACCTCTTGGAAGCTAGTTTTGTTGCAAGGTTGGAATTCTATGCCGTTGGTAGTGATTCAATACGTTTCTTCAACATCGCATAAAACGAGGAACATGGCTGGGATCGATGAACCATCGAATCTGTTGGAATAAATACATCATATTAATGTTAGAGGTATCCCTATACTTTGGTTCCATGGTCTATATATCTCCTTATATGTCTATTTTTAAACATAGGGTTTTTCTTAGTAAGGGGCTATGAAATTTTGCAGATATGGGTTAACTTTGCAAATTCCTTTAATGAGAACTTGTATCTAGATTTCTCACAATAAACCTAGATAGACACACTTGGAGGACCTCATGGAACCCAAATTTTTTGCATAGTCTAAATTTTATGATCATAGTATGGATTCAACATGTGTCCTTAAAATCCTCAAGCGGGTAAGCTTCAACATGTCATAAAATGAGGATTGTGGCTCAAATCGATGAAATTTTAGATCCATTGGGATTATTACATCAAATTGACGTGAGGGGTGCTCCTATCGTCTATTTCCATTGCCTAGATATCACCTTATATGCCAATTTTTGAAACTAGGGTTTCCCTTATTAAGGGACTCTCAAATTTTTCCACACAGGGGTCAAATTTGCAAATTCCTCAACTGAGAAATTGTGGCTATATTTCCCATCGGGAAATTTCCTATACAGACTTGTAATACCTATCAGAACCTAGTTTTGTTGGATGTTTGGAATTATGTACTCTTGGTAGAGGTTCAATATGTGTCTGTGAAAGCCTCTAGGAGGTGAGCTTCAACATGCCATAGATGAGGACCATGGGTGGGATGGATGAAAATATTACTCTATTGGAATCAAGAAATCGAAATAATTCTAAGTTTACCTCTCTCCTTTGGGTCCACAGCATGCATATCTCCTTAGAAGACAATTTTGGAAACTAGGGTTTCGTCTAGTAAGGGACTATGCATTTTTTGAACAAAGGGGTCAACTTTGTAAAATTTGGATTTTGATACTAGAAATAGACACACAAAGAGTGGAACTCAAACCTACCACATTTCACTCTTAATAGATTGTTATCTATTTAGTGTTACATATCATTTGACATGTCCTTAGTGTTCCATATCATTCGATGTGTCCTTAGTGTTCTACTATATTTTCACTTTGAAAAAATAATGTCATTTTTATGAATTCAAAGTTCCAAATAAAAAATGGAGGTGACATTTCATCAATGATATCCCACTAATCCTTTCTAGCTTTCTTAATTTAGTTTACTTGTCCTTCTAGTTTCTTAAGGGCTATATGTAGAAAATATCTTGTCAATCTGGCTAATATCTTTCATTTGAATTGTAAAAGTATTCAAGTCATTTGTAAAATTTTGGGGGGGATACAATTATTCATACACATGGTTTATTATGTGTTGTTGATCATGCATGACATCTATGTGTTTTCTTGTATATGATTAATGTGCATCGCATATATTTTTTAGATGAAATCCATCATGAAAAATGTCAATTTCATTTATGTGGGCCACACGGATGCATCACTTAGGTGTGTAAACTATGTGCATCCTTTATTTTTGCTAGGTTCTTATGTGTATAAGGTGTTTGTTTATTCCACTTAGTTGGGTTAGTTTCTCATGTGTGTTCCCTATGCTGCAAAGTGGCACAAGTAGTTAGGATTATGATCATTAATAGGTTATGTGTTGTGGGTTTTAAGGGTAGTGGGTTAGCCATAAATGGGATTGAATTTATATGGATTAGTGTTATAGGGGTTTCATGGGTCAAGGTAAAACATAATTATCACCTATGTGGATAAATACGTGTATATTGTAGGTGTTCAATCTATGTGCATCATTAATGTAATGTTCCAGGATCTGACATGCATATCAGAACACTAATATTGCTACAACTTTGATTTAAAAAATGATATAATACTTGCACACAATCAGTAAAATTTTGGACTTTGCAAATAAAGGTATTTTACTAAAAAAATATTAGGCATGGAAGTGGGAAGAGGGAAGCAACAAAGGAAACTTTAAGCACATAGAATTCATATTCCCTAATGCATTTATATTTGGGACCATTTAGGTTTCAGATTCAGCTATGTTGAAACTTACTCCCATGCTTCTGGGCCACCCAACTATGAAACTAGGAAGATTCCTTCATATCCCTTCAACCAGAGGATTACGGAAATGCACATAGATTATATCATACATTAATACAGAAATAAATAAGGGTTGGAATATTTTTTAATAGTTGCAGATAGGTCTGGGATGTTTAGGAGAAATTTGGGAGAATTTGGCAATTTTGTCTTGCTGAGGCCCCGCGTAGTGGAGGCTTCTCAAAAATTGTACGACTCCAAATAATTTTATATTTGAAGTTTTGGATGGAAATAGGATTAATTTATTGGCATCCAACAACTTCCGGAATAGAATTTTGGTGAACAGAACTCTCATAATAAAAGAAACTATGATACTAGTCAATTTTAACTAGTTATCTAGCTAGGGTATCCAGTAAAGCATGAAATTCGTATCAGAATGAATTTAGGGAAGAGAATGGAATTTAGGATAGCCTAATATAGCTTTACTTAACATATTAAATCACTCATAGTCATGCTCATGTCCATTACTCATTTAATAAAGCAATAAACTCATAAAAACCGCTCATTTTAATGACAAATTAAAATCATCCATGGAAGACTTGATATGTAATATTATTGGACAAAGTGCTTACATTATTATATATATTTTAAAAAAAAATTGGATTACTCACATCAAAGAGAAATGGAGGACTAACCACTCCAAATGGGGCTCAAAACAGTGGGTAGGAGGCCCATATCTGACATTAGGATGGATGGGAGCGTAAGTGAAGCTTCCACTTCACTAGATATCGACTTCACTAAGGAGAATGGCTGAAAATTACATCTGATATAATCTCATAGTTATGTTCATGAGCTCTCCAACAACTGCAAAGAGAAAGAGAATGAGGAATAAGAGTGTTGAAGGAAGGAATTGGGGCACATCTCCCAAAGGATGAGGCACATTTCTCAATAGAAGAAATGCTTCACATAAACATCCGAATCAAACAACAACCAAATTGACTAATAGAGATCTCCCTTTATTTTTATAAACTTCTAGTGACTTATTTAGTAGGTAGGTGATGTGTGACAGCAACTCATCCACATAGAAACCCTAACCCTAGCCACATATTTTCCCTCCTTTAGTAACTGGAAAGTAGGGACCCTTGTGAGTTGTTTCCATGTCCATGTCATTCATCTAGTTTGTAAATTGCTCCCTCCTTAGTCCAATAGTTGCTTCTTTTTTCTAGGAAAAAATTTTCTTCCTTTCCTTCTTTTGTATTAACCCTCCAAAAAGGAAACTGCACCGTCCTTAGTTAATTTTTTCCTGTTTTTACCTATGACATCTTTTTCTAACTTTCCTTATTTTGATACTGAGCCTCCAAAAGGAAACTATGCCCTCCTTGTCAATTGTTTCCTGATTTTGTCTCGGACTTCTTTTCTATGGATTTTGGGCACTTTCCCTTTTCCTACATGACTGCTTTTGTCATATAGTTTCCAATTCTCCCTTACTAGAAAGTTGGCTTGCCCAAGTGCGCCCCTGACATGAAAATCTCATTTCCACATAATTAAATTGCCTAATAAATAATAATGATAAATAAAAATCAAGTACATGGCTCAATAATGATTATTTAGAAAAAAATCCCTAGGCTAACTAATTAATGCCACTTAATCCCCCTAGGTGTTTAGCATGGTCCATACTTTTATTTGTCAATGATGTGGGGACATGACACTTTAATATGTCCAACAAGTTCTTATGTAGGTTAGGTATCCATGTGAATGACTTAGATTGGTTTGTTACTTAGGTGTGTCACTTGAGTATATTGGCTTCTTATATGACTTAGGTGAAACATGATATTCATTAGGTAGTTATGGTTAACGATGTTAGTGATTTAGGAAAAAAAGGTTTTGAGTGTAGTTGGTGAGATGTAAATGGGGATTATTATAAAGATATTCATGATTTGGGGTCAAGGGTCATGTTACTAGGATAGTGTCAAATTGAACTTATGTGTGTTCCCATGCTCATCTTGTTATATAAATGTCATCACAATAAAATTTAATCTGCTTATATGGGTTGCATGAGTGCATCACATGTGTGTGGGATTCTAGATGCATAGACTGTGTGTGTTTGTCACACCTGTTATGTTTTTATGTGGGTTAGGAGATTATGTACATCACTTGGTTGCACCAGTTTCTTATTTTGTAGGTTAAATGTGTTAGTAGCTTGTGTGGATTAGGTGTATCACACACATCATTTAACATGGAATTTCATATAATTTGATTGTGGTGAAGAACATGTTATAAATGTGCATTGTTGTAATTGTCCATTGTTCTAAATGTTATAACTGACATCTCCATGCAATCATCCAATTTATATAAAATTGGGAACATTACACATAGAAACATTATTGGACAAACATATATGATCACACATAAGACTTAAACGTGGAGATCTCAAGAGAAAATATGAAATATATATTATATCATGGAAGTTATAATACAAAAACAAATGTCCCTTAGATGGCTTATCAATGTACATGTATCAAAAAGTTAAATGATGTACATCTAAACAAAATTACATTTTCCTTCAACTATGTTGGCGTTGAACTCTCTTAGAACCACATCCAGTCCCTCCTTTGCATGAAAAAAATACCAAGATGTCAGCCCAACAGAGCGAGGCTCACTAGGGAACACCTACGATGTAGATGCAGTCTCATCCAATATATCTTTATATGGGTAACTGGCAGAACCAAGTTTTCACAGTTGGGTGGTGTATTTATCGTCCCTTGGTGTTCTCCCAAGGTGCTCAAAAGAGGCTAATGGGTGGGGTATTTATACTTATTACACATATCTAAGTTGTGATACAACTCGTTCTTCGACAGTTATTATAACAACAAACCCGATGCAACATAGGCACATTCAACAATAATAGTGTGAAAAATACATATAAAGTCATTCATAAGAAAATACATAAAAAAAATATTCATAGTAACCTATATATGCAAATCAATCCCATTCATAATTCACACATTTGACACAGTATCTAACATCAAAACCCATATAGGAAAAAACATAAAGGAGCTATTCATCTGGCTTGATAAATATATGGCACCCTTTTGTCTACGCACTAAGCTGCAGACTTTGTTCCAGATATTTCTTTATTATTGATACAAAATTCTTCCTCATCTCATGCACTTTGGTATTTTTTCACTATTCCTTCACCAGTAGACTCTACTGACAATCCGCACACATCCTAGATTGACTCGACTTCCTCTAAGGATCTATTGTCAATCTGCACACAACTTGGATCAACTCAACCTCTTCTACACTCCTACACACTCAACCATAGGGTATTCAACTCCTCTCTATAACTCAACACACTAATAGAAAACAAAACTTATAGAAGCTAATACATGGCCTGAAACTAATTGACCAAAAGCTAATTGTCCAGGAGTGAAATGACCAGAGGCTAAAATGACTAAATTCCACAGAGGCTAACCTGCATATAGCTTAGGATCCTTATTTTATAGACTCTTACATGTCATTTTTAGTCAACTTCATACAGTTATCCAACATGCTCTCTTTCCTATTCTATCAACACATGTCGATAGGAACTAACGACCGGACTTACAAAGATGATTTCATTCGTGCATCTTTTGTCGACTCTATCTAACCTCGTACCCACCATCTTTATAAAATATCTCTTTCTATCCATTGCAACACTGCATGGATTCTAACATGGTTTATTCCATCACACCTTTATTTGTTGCATCATTCCCTTCTATCGTGACTTCTCTTCTATCGCTAACTCTCTTCCTATTTTGTCGCAGCTTCCTCTTTAGTTGCTTCTTTCCTTAGCTATTTCTTCTTTGTATGATTTTGTTCCTCCTCTGTTTCATCTTCCTTCCTTAACACTTCTTCTACCTTTTTCTCCTTCCATCCTACTTATTCTACCGTGTGCTCCTTCCTTCCGCGACTACTTCTATTGCAGCTCCTTTTCCTTCTTTTCCTTATTTTGTTCTTCCTTCTCTACTTCAGCTACAAATCCTTTTATTTCTTGCAACCTGACTCTTTTCAAACTTGTGAATAATTATAACTAAATTATGACTATATTTCCCTAGGAACAATAGGCCCCCAACACTCAAATGTGGTTTGTCTCGAGCCACGCAAGGATATTCTTCCATTTCTACATTTGGAATGACTTTACCTTGAAAATATTGGAAGATTTCAAGATCTCTTCTATCTTTCGGTGCACATCTTCCTCTACTTTCTGCATGTTTTCCACAAGTTTGGACTAAGGTGTTCCAATGATACAAGCCTTGTTTATTCCACTACTTGTTTAACACTCTGATGTACATGCTGAATAATGTCTATAACCCGCTCTGCTTCAGCCTGCAACTCTTCAATTGTATCTTCCCTTTATTGTTGTTGTGTGCGAGCTTCTTCATTTGTGTTTCCTTAGCCATATTTTTTTCTATGGGTAAAAATTTCATTTCATTCTTTAGTTGAGTTACTTCTGTCTCATATGTGCACATATCCTTTGTGACTTTCTCTAGTTCATCATCTTTGATAAAAGATTCACTAGTATTAGAAACTTGGTCGATAGCCTTAGAACATAGTTCCTCTGCCTCTTCTATCTTTGTCGCAACTTATGTTTATTCTTTTCGTCACTCCTCCAACACGTGGGGGTGTTCCTGGTCTTATCTACACTTATATCTCTATGAATTTCCTGCAAAATTATTAACCTATCTCGCCAATTCAAGTGACCTTGGCTTATGGAACCATTTCCTCTGTTATGCCTTAATCTGCAAAATTTGTGAATGCAAGGGCTACAACCTTGTCAAGGCTATTCCTATTTTCTTCCCACATATTTTTCTTCTACTCAACCTCTTTCACTTCTTGCTTCATCTTATTAACACTTTTATACATGACTTTCACTTACTTAATCAAGGTTCCTTCTCGTACTTTCGTTTCTATGACTGCGAAATTCTGCATCGCATATCCTTCAACCATTTGCATCAATGAAAATAATTTTGTTATTTGGATTATACTTTTGGATACATCATTGAATTATGGGGTTATTGTATCAAGCACTTCGCCTGACACTTGCATTCTGATCGGTGGAACTAGCACTGGTATTTCGGTTGGTCACTCTTCAGAAGTTCTAGGTATATCTTGTGACTCAAATATTGGGGTCATATAATATACTGCAACTTTAAATTCTTTGACAACTTCACATAATACTTTGAGCAGATCAGTAACTGTACCAGTAAGCTCCATCTGTTGATCCTCTATTGTATTGAAGCTTATCTGCGCAACTTATGTTATTGCTTCAGTCACAAGTTGCAAATCATCACCATCAAAGATGGAAGTATTTGTATTTTTCTAATCCTTTCTTTTTCTTTCATTTTGACTATGCATGCTCTATATTAGCATCTTTCATTTTCTTTTCTACATCTAGGTCTGTCAAATTTGAAATCGAACAACTCTAGGCCAGATCAGGATCTTGCGCATCTTCTTGGGGGTCCTCTTCTTGATCTTTCTGTTGCGACGATGGTGTTTTTTCTTTGTCCAGGTCATCATCTACTATTTGGTTGTCTCGAATAGGGACATGCTATTCTTTTGTCCATTCATAAACAATGGCTTCAAGTTATTCTTTAGTTAGTAAAAATTGTGTCCCCAACCATTGGTGTGGTGGGTCCTGTCGTAGTTGTATCATAACATAATGTGCTCCAATACAAAATGTAACACCTCGGTTTTGACCTCGTGGTATTAAATTGCATATGATGTAAATATTGTATTAAATCATGGTGTGGAGCTCAAGGAAAAGGCCCCACCATGGGTTTAGTGTTTTATGTTTCGGCGAT
>LPNX010435238.1:38167-101917 GCA_001517045.1 Pseudotsuga menziesii
CAATCATTAGAAGTTGTTGGGGAAGTTATTTCCTTAGGATGGGAAAGGTATGGAGATCAAATTCGAACTTGTGAAGGCACTCATTTTTGAAAAATGTGTTTTTGACTTGTGGGGAAAGTAAATTCTTAGAAATGCATGCCCAATCTGTTATTCACACATGACTTTAATTTTCACCCATTTGATAGCAGCAGTGTGTTGGTTGCATCCTCTCCATGATCAGTATGAGGGGTGGGGAGAGTACAAAAAACTTAATAATTTGACAGAACAATTTAACAGTGCCATCTGCCAGTATTGTATGCTTTCGCACCTGATCCCTCGGGGCCTATACATGCACAAAACATTTGATATTAGTATCTTGCTAATTGTCCTTTTTTTCTATGTGAACTAGAGATTATGTTATTTGGATCCCCTACAACGAACTGGTACATCCATGGATTGGTATTTTGGTGGGTCGGACCTGACAACAAATGAAATAAAAACTAGTAACCAGGAATAGTGGAAAGTTTTACCATTTTCCAGTGACATGGATGCAAGGCTTCTAGCAATTATTTCAACAAAAATTACGATCAGTTAATATGAACTCCCTCTGCACAGATTTTAGCTATTGCAAATGAACCCATAGTACAGTGGTTCCATCGCATCTTGTGCAACATTTTACAGTCCAATACTTTTGCGGTAAATCGAACGATGCAACCATTAATGGAAGAAATTAGGGACCCTCTGTTGGCCCTAGTTAAGTATTACACGTCCTTAACCCTTGATGTCATCATTGTTTCATGTTCTTTTCATAAATATTGTTTTGGATCTATACCTTCCAATAGGAGGAATGTTATCGTTGCGATGAGCTCAACATCCATAGAGTGTACTTCATCTAGCCAAAGGAATCCTCCATGAAATGAAACTAACAATTGTCAGAAAAGGTACTCACTTCTATGCTTTGGTCAAAGTGTGGCATGTATAAAAGCGATAATAGTCTAGACTGGTCTAGCCCTCTTTCCCATTCCATTTGAACCACACACTTTGGAGAATCCAGTGTGTCCTGCACAATTAACATATAGTTCTTCTTGTTGAAATCTTTATGTTTCTTCATATCGTTGTCAAGGAAGGATAACCTCAACATGTTTGGCAGAATTTTCTTCAGCACCTTGACTCATTTTGGCATTGTGGGTTCTACCAATGGGGCACGTGACTTGGTTGGAATTTTGACCTTTGGTACATCCATGCGTATTGGTGGGAAATATGGTGGAAAAAAATTTCTGGATTCAAAGTCTTCATCCTCCTCATGTATTGATGGTATTTTTGGTGGTGTCATGGCTTTTTCTTTCCTTTTCCTATTTCCTGAGCGCTTTCCCCCATGTAGTGTCAGATAGACCTAGTCTATCTGCATGTGATTTTTTTAAGGTGTAACGAGAACTATCTCAACAACTAGAGTGATATGCTCAACAACTGGTGGAACCTCCACCTGTGGAGGGACATATTCTGTAGTATCTTCCATGATTGGTGTATTCGATGTAGTCACAACTTCGGATTGAGAAGTGGTACTAGCACTAGAGATATAAATGACCATGATCTAAGAAATTTGCTTTGGCTCTTGAATTTGCAGAAAACACATGCTCTTCTCTCATGCAAACAAAATGAAATGAACTTGGGCATGAATTTTGATAGAATGAAATGGTTTTATCCTCGTTCGTTCTTCACACGTGTGGGAAATAAATATAAAGGAATTCGTCCTTTCAATTACATGGGTGGATCATCTGAATAATTAAGGAAATTTATATGCACTTCGTCGTTTAGGTATCACATCGATTGGAATTTATTTCCATAAAGACTGGTGTGACCATAAACCACGCCACCAATTTCCCTCAGAATTTTCAAATTAATTGCCTCCAGTTGTATTGTATGTGCATCCTATGTTTCTCAATATTTTAAACTTAATGACATCCACCTTTCATGTTTGTGGATCTTTTATTTATTGCAACATCGTCACACTCCTTGAGAACTATTGTATTCCTTCGACATATATTCTTTTCTTGCAACAACGTCGCACTCCCTATGACCTGTTTTCCTCCTTTAGGTTTTTGTTTCTTGTGAAAAGCAATGTGTCTTTGCCGTGAATTTTTGGTCTTCACCAGACATCAATTCTGTGATACTTTACTTGTTTCTGCAGCAAACTAGTAGTCTACAAGAAAGGAAAAAAATTCCACTATTGTTTTTTTTTTTTAAGAGACCAAGTCGTTGTTATTGTGATACGGCTTCACCCGAATTCCATTCACCAATCCTTTGACTTCTGTTCCATATAAATTTTGCAATTTCACTACTCCTCCATCAATGATATTCATGACAATATACTATCCAAAACAATGTGTTCTCAACTTTCGTGGATGCTTAAAATTTTTGTTGTGATACATAAGAACAACTCCTTTGACTTGGAACTGTTTTCACTTAATGTTTCAATCATTCCATAATTTTTCTCCTTGTTTTTCAACATTTTTGATGTAATACTGCAACAAAACCTTCTTCTTCTAGCTGTACAAGTTTCAACAGTATTTCTTCGACAGGATTGACAAATGTCATTTCTATAATCGCAACAATTCTTATTAGGGGAGTTTTGAGGTAAAAAATGGGCCTCAAAACAAAAATTGTACCACTAAAATTCACTTTATAAGAACCAATAGGATTCAAGATGATGATGTCAACCATAAGGGTAAAATTTTTTAAAAAAAGTGGAGTGAAAAATTAAAAAAAATATTTTTTCTTATCATAATTTTTGCATATCTCCTTATCGGTTCACCCAAAGTTTGAGTTTGGGGACTTGTTGGATGAGGAACTTAATTCCCCAACCAACTTGTTATAGTTAATTTTACCACACATGGTGAATCACACTTTTATGGCCTTCCTTGTCCCTCTGCAGACTCTTTAGACCCCATGGACCATTTTTGTACCTTTGATGTTTCCAAGATCATCCCTAAAAACATGCAAAATTTGCTATACGTGACTTTTAAACCCTTTCTCACGTATATACATGGGTTTGGCCCCAAAAACCATGTACATCAGGATGTGTGAAAAAGGCCAAATTCTTTCGGAGTTTTCCTTGATGTGGATCCGACTCACTTGTCTCCTGGCCTTCCCTATGCCCTGAGATCACTCGGATTCGACCTTTCGTTACCCCATTGAAGAGCTATATAAGGAACCATTTAGATACATTGAAGGCATGAGGAATTGAGAGCAAGAGAACTACATTCCATCGTTGACGGAACTTGTGCTTGAGTCTGCATCCCTTTGTCCCTTGGAGTACTTTTGTGTTCTTCCCAAGCTTGCCCTTTTCTTGGGAGCTTACTATCAAGAGATGGAGGATTGAAGTGGTGGAGGCCCAAGTGGGGGACTCAGTTTCTCTGATTCGTAGACGTGCCGATAGAAGTTGTCTATATTGTAATCTTTGTTTTATATTAATAGAAATATCTTTTCCTATCCAATAATGTGTATTTGAATGAATATTTGATCCATGATGATTTCAAATGCTTATATGTTACTGATTATATCTTCTGGAGTAGATCTAACACAATTATATATAGCATGCTTGTCTTGTTTATTGAATGTTGAGGAAGCAATTTATCAATTCAAGCTTGAGTTGGAAAGCTCAATGGGGATCTACATCAACCGTCAGGAATAAGGTACGAATCAAGATCCTTTAGTGTTAGATATTTGGTTTCTCTTACATATAGGAAAGGATTGATTTCTGGAGTCAAGCTATCGGTTGTTGTACCCCAAGCCATAGGAATTTCTCTCTGTAACGAAATTGGCGAGTCTCCTGGTGATGTTCCTTGTTTTTCTTTGGGGTTTGGGGGCACAATGTGCTTGATATTCTTGACTTGCTCTTTGTTTCTCCTTGTTTTTGTGTTGCATTTTATAGTATGTTCATCCATTGACACTCCCCTTTATTGGTTTGACCCTTGGCCTGATTTTTACCACTGTCTTCTTTTTATATGTAGGTTTTTGGCTAAAAGTCGCATACATACACGGATTTTTCGACAAAAATTGCATATACACGCAAGTTTTTGGCCAAAATCCACGTATACATGCAGCTTTTTGGCCAAAAGTCACGTATATACGTAGCTATTCTTTAAACAGTCATGTACATCCTCCCTTTTGGCGAGTTTGATGTTGTGGGAAGTTGTTGGGTGGGTTATGAGTGTGGTTGGGTCTTCCTTGGGTGTGATGTTGTCTGTTGGATGCTTCATTTATGACCAGAGACCACCTTTTCATTGATTTTTCTTTGAAAGTAGTTTTAGTCATTTATCCTTTTTGTTTTTCCATTAGTGCATTACTCTTTTTTGTCTTGGTGTCTTGCTGGGCCTGTGTTTTATACTTGCTGCAGAGACTGAGAGTTTTAGATGACTTTTATTGCATTTTTCATTCTTTTATATTGAAAAATACAAAGTAGTTGCACTCTTAGTTCCATCTTAGATATGGATTTGAGGAGGTACTTGCATTGGATTGCTTGGATGATAGTTGTATTTAGGATTTCATATAGGAAGGATTGCATTGACATCGAAGGAATATATATTTATGCATCTCATGTAGTGGCATCCCATGTTTTTCATTTGAAAAAGATTGCACTTAGCATTGTTTGTTATGGTGTGCATATTTATTTCACTGCTGAGTCATAATGTCATTAGTTGTACGTCCATTTCCCTTTGAGTAATCACAGCGAATTAAAATCAACGCATAATAAAATGAATTACACTCTTTTCTTTTATAGGGTGCACCAACAAGATTAGGTTTTAGGGTCTTGGAATAGTTCATTGTGAGTAAATTCTCCAAGACCACTAAACAACAACATGTATGTGTCTGTCTAGGCGAGAGTGTGAAATTCCTTGGTATAATTAGTTTTTCTCAGGATCCTCCTCTTACAAGGGAGTTAAGCATGAGGCAGTGTGAGTAGTTAATGATTGGGATGACCCTTGGTCATAACTGAGTAGCACCGGAGATATTTCTAGGATTGTATTTGTATCTGGGGGATCTTTCGAGAGTTTCAGGATTTGCTACCCTGCCCATACGGTCAATCTTGGCTACGACTGTCCGCTTGAACATTGATTATATTGAGGTGACCTTAGTTGCCTTACCTAGGTTATCGAGAGGGTACTTCACAGAGGTTATTCTGCAGGTGTCCTATCCAGGTAGAGGTCGAACAACACAGTTATTTATGAGTTGAAGCTAAGGGCCACTATAATTGGTTACGTAACTCCACTTGTAGTGTATGGGAGTTTCGAGCCTCTCTTAGGAGAGACATACCTGCTACATTTGGGAGCTCACATATCCTCCCCTTGGTTTGCTGGTATTTAGGCTATAGATTTTCTTTTTGCGCTAGTTGGCCTTTGGGATCACGGTTAATTGAGTATATTTATGCTCTCTTGAGTTCGGGTCCTTTTATTTTCAGCATGCCTGGTATCCTATCACTCATCTTTGGTCCTAGTGCAGACCCTGGTGTCAAACTTGGGGGCATCACATCCCCTTACCCTACTCATAGATTTGGGAGTGGTCACATTCTGTCCTCTACTCCATTTGTGGAGGATGTTGACTCCATTCTCTCAGTATTTACACTGGTGTTCACCGTCATGGGGGTGGTAGTGGATGCGTGAACGTTGGGTCTACACCTTACTTTCCCTTTTTATGTCCCTTCTTTCACCGCGTTGTTACCTTTAGGTTCAGTTGTCCTGATCATTCCTCTCTATATCCTATAGTTTGGAGTCTTTATTGACTATTTTGGGTTGTTTTGGACTAATATGGTTGTTATATAGGGTCCAGTTTTTGTAGACTCTCTCCAAGGTTTCAAACCGTTCATTCCTATCACAGGTATTATGTCTAAACTGGCATATAGGTTAGGATTTCACATCCGCTTGCATTTTGCATGACCTTATGACTGTTTCATGTTAACCTTAGGTAGGAACCCATTCCATGGTATCACAGAACCTTCATGGTGTTGTTAGAAGTGGTACTATGTGAATGGTAGAGCTTTCCTATACATGGGTACCCTAGTTAGCTCCTCATTTGCATTTGGTGCCCATGCCGACAGTTTGACTTTAGGGTGTAGGAGTCCATTGTATAGTATCACCATGACGTTCCGCAAGAGCTTCATACTCCTCTTGATCTTTTGCTGGCCTGTTTCCTCAGGACTCCCTTATGTCAAGTTGTAATTGCATTATCATGGGCTTTGCCTACCTTATTGAGCCCTATGTCGGGTTCCCTGACTTTGAGTAGCAGCCATATAGCCAAATATTGTCTCATGTCTAGCCACGCAGAGCCATTTTATATATCCTTTGCAGCTTGATTCCCTATTTTTACCGGGAGGGGACTTTCCCCTGAGTGTCGCTATCCTACACATGTGTCCTTGCATTGAGCATAGGTATGTTCCCCAGCTTGGAACTAATTTGTTTTCCCATTTGACACTCATCTCCTTCTAGTATGTAACTTTAAAGAGATTTTATTCTTTTTCAAGCTTTTCAAATATTTGAAAAAGTCCAAAAAATTTAAAAAACCAAAAATCCAGACAAGAAAAGATGTTATCTTTGGCAGCAGTCGAGTCGTGTTTCCTTCGAACAGAGCACTGTATATCACATCCCTTGGTTGGGTTAATATTTTGACTTTAGGAGCTATACTCATTTATCTGAGTTTATCTCCACTGACTGGTTAAGCTTCCAGTCCCTATGGAGCCTTTGTCGATGCCTCCTGTGTCGCAGAGATGTCCCAGTTTTGCATATCGAGTCTATGCTGCCTACATTTAGTCACTATTCACCTTTATGCTCTTGTTCGAAGGAAGTTGAAGCCTAAGTCATCCATTCCTCAGTTATCTTCACTTTGCATGTCGTTCATTCCCATTACAGTTATTGATTCGTGCACCTTATGATCGAGTCCTTCCACATTATACAGCTTTGTTGAGTACCTCATGTTGGATGATGGGGGATGCCTTAATGCCCTCCTTCCAGCAGATTTCATCCCATCAACTTCAGATCATTTATTCTAGGATAGGAATCTAGAGTCGTTTTTTAGTGCCTTGAGACTTACAGTCATTAGTGGCAGGTTCTCTCGCCATCGATAGTTTTTTTGGGAATACATTAATGTCCCCTAATCGATGGATTCTCTTGAAGTGTTCAACCTCAACACATTTATTCACACTTGTTATTTTGCACTCTAGTACCTTGATTCCCATTTTCATTATTGGTGGGTGATCTCGCATCGTAAACGGTATACATCAGTGACCGGTAATCAGATGATGGACTACTATGTTAGACCTCAACACCTCTATTCACATAGTAGGACATGTACTCGTAAGAGTTTATGTAGAAGACCTTCTAGACTAGTGGCATCTCTTATATGCTACCTCCTTAATCATGCCAGTGTTCATGAGATTTCAACTCTCGTGATTTGATTCTAGTATATGTCAAACATTTCCAGCCATTATGGAGATGTTGATCCATTATATATCTTCAGTCTTCATGGAGATCATGATCCTTTGTATATCTTCATCTTGGAGATTCTGATCTATTTATATTGTACGTGGCGATGACCACATATGTCATATTGTATCATGCCTATTCATGGCCATTGTACTATTATGTATCCGAGACTGCTATATGTATTTGTAGTTATGTGCAGAGTTGTATCATTGTATAGTGCTCATTGTATGGTTGTTTATTCCACTGGGTTCTTCATCACTTCACTTCTGGGATGGACTTATAATGTATTTCGGCCATCGTATGACCCCTCTGACCTCACACATTAGGGGGCATCTGTTATAGCTGATTTTACCACACATGGTGAATCACATTTTTATGGCCTTCCTTGTCCCTCTATAGACTCTTTAGACCCCATGGACCATTTTTGTACCTTTGATGTTTCCAAGATCATCCTTAAAAACATACAAAATTTTCTATATGCGACTTTTAAACCCTTTCTCATGTACACGGGTTTGACCCCTAAAACTGCGTACATCAGGATGTGTGCAAAAGGCCAAATTCTTTTGGTGTTTTCCTTGATGTGGATCTGACTCACTTGTCTCCTGGCCTTCCCTATGCCTTGAGATCACTCGTATTCGACCTTTCATTACCCCATTGAAGAGATATATAAGGAACCCTTTAGATACATTGAAGGCATGAGGAATTGAGAGCAAGAGAACTATAGTCCATTATTGCCAGAACTTGTGCTTGAGTCTACATCCCTTTGTCCCTTGGAGCACTTTTGTGTTCTTCCCAAGCTTTCCCTTTGCTTGGGAGCTTGCTATCGAGAGATGGAGGATTGAAGTGGTGGAGGCCCAAGTGGGGGACTCAGTTTCTCCGACTCGCATATGTGCTGATAGAGGTTGTCTCTATTGTAATCTCTGTTTTATATTAATAGAAATATCTTTTCCTATCCAATAATGTGTATTTGAATGAATATTTGATCCATGGATGATTTCAAATGCTTATATGTTATTGATTATATATGCTAGAGTAGATCTAACACGATTATATATAGCATGCTTGTCTTGTTTATTGAATTTTGAGGAATCAATTTATCAATTCAAGATGGAGTTGGAAAGCTCAACAGGGACCTACATCAACCGTCCAGAATAAGGTATGAATCGAGATCCTTTAGTGTTAGATATTTGGTTTCTCTTGCATATAGGAAAGGATTGATTTCTGGAGTCAAGTTGTCTATTGTGGTACCCCAAGCCATAGGAATTTCTCTCCATAACACAACCCGTTCCCATACTGCATACTTCTGAGCTACCCACGACACCCAAAAATGAAAATTTCAATAAAAAACGTATTTTAATATTAAAATACGTTTTTTATTGAAGTTTTAATTTTTTGGTGCCATGGGTACCTCAGAAGTATGCAGTGCGGGTATGGGTTGGTTGCGGAATTAATTTCTGCATCCAATGAGTCCCCAAACTCGAAATTTGGGTGAACTAATAAGGAGATATGCCAAAAATACAATAAGAAAAAGTAGTTTTTATTTTTCCCCTCCAAAATTTAGAACTTCTATTTTATTAATATAACTATTATTTTATTATTTCCCTTATGAGTCCCATTTTAGACCTCAAAACTCCCCTAATGTAAGCTTAGAACAATACACTCCATAGGCATCACAACTTCCTGTTCATACAGCAGACAAAATGGAATTTTCCCTCTCAATTTCTTATAATTTGTAGGCTATGTCCATAATACCAATGAAATGTTTTGATCCAAGTCATCTCTTTGGGAATTACAAATATTTGTTAATGTGTTTTCCATAATTTTGTTAAAGGCTTCAACAAATCCATTTGCTTGAGGGTGATAAGGTGTTGTCCTTCTATGTTGAATCTCGAATTCCTTCGTGAAATCTGCAATCAACTAGTTGAAAAAGTGCGTACCTTGATCACTTATTAAAATATTTGGGAATCCAAATAATGTCACGACATTCCCAAATAAAAACATCATTTTGATCATATTAGTACAATCCTTCACTAGTGCAACTTCATCCCATCTTGTTAAGTAACTGGTCACAGTAATAATTAGCGTGCACCAGTGCGCTTTCCTATCGAACTGATAGGACCCACAAAATCAATGGCCCATTTATCAAATTCTTGCAATGTTATTTGAGGCACTAATGGGATTTTTTTGTGTCGCAACGAATTTCTAGTCCTTTGACAGACATCATAGGTGCAACAATTATCCCGGGGGATCTGCATGCATGGTGGGCCACCATAATCCTGCTTGCAAAATATTGCACACTGTAGATTTTACTGCATACTGGACTCGTAGAATACCAACATGTGCTTCATTTAATATTAATGGTTGCTTGTGCTCCAAAAAGTAGCAACAAAGAATCTCATCAAGACCCATTTTATACAATTGTCCAACGATCAATTGGAAATCCTCAGCTCTCACAACAAATTGTTTCTTCTTCGCAATGGTGAATTCATCTGGTGTATAACCTATACTAAAAAACTATATGATATCTCTATAATGATCATCAAACATGGTTATCACAAACAGTTGTGAATCAAGGATATTATCATTGAGGTTATTAGGATCTTCACCACTTTATATCCTTGAAATATGGTCTAGTCCCAAATTGAATCGACCAAATTTAGCAATTATTTCCAAATCAAATTCCTGGAAGAGGAGAAGCCACCGACAGATATCCCCCCCCCAACAGTGGATTATTGACCAGGTATTTTAATGTTGAATGGTCAGTGTACATCTTAAAATGTCCACCTAATAAATAATATCTGAATTTCTGCAACGCATATACCATTTCTAAACCTTCTCTTTCTGTCATGATATATTTTTTCTCCATAGTCGATAACTTCCTTCTAGTGAAGACAATCGAATGATCGATCGATCCTTCACCAGGATGTGTTAGTATCATGCCAGTGGCGATAGATGATGTGTCTAAATGAACATGAAACTTATTTTTCTAGTCAGGAAATATAGCTATTGGCGTAGTAGCCATCTTCTTTTTCAATGTTTCAAGGCTCTCATGGAAGCTCTCTATCCATTAAAACTTAGCATTTTTTTTCAAAATATTTTCCTTCAGAGTAGTCAAATCCACATATCCTTTGATAAATGTTCTATAGTATCCAGTGTTTCCCAGTGCTCTGAACTGTTTAATTATGGTAGGTGGTGTTAGATCGAGAATGATCACAATTTTGGTCGACTCGACCAAAATTTCATCATGATAGACCAGATGGGCCAAAATATCTCCAAATGGGGTGCAAAAGATACATTTCTTCAAATTTAGGGAATTTTGATACTTGTAAGAGCATTATAGAATCATTATAAGGCTCTCAATATGGTATTCTATGAGCCCAAATACTATCCAAACATCTAAGTAGATTTCAAGAAATTTGTGTATAAAATATTTAAAGGAAGCTACTACAATTCTGGAAAAAATTGTAGGAGCATTCTTAAGTACAAAGGGCATTACCATATACTATAAACTTCCCCACTCTGCTGCAAAAGTATTCTTGTGTTGGTCTTCCTTTGCAATCTTGACATGATGGTACTAGAAAATCCATCAGTGAACGATTACATTTCCTGCCCTCCAACACTCTCCAGTATTTCATCTATAAATAGAATCGTAAATGGGTCATATAAGAAAGAATAATTCAATTTTCCTAGGTCGACACAAATTCTTTCTTTTCTTTAGTTCTTTATGACCTAGACTACTATCATACTAATATATTTTGATTCCTCGACAGGTTCTATAACACCTTCCTCTAACATTCGGTCCAATTCAACCTTGACCTTTTCTTTGTATTGTGGATTCAATCGGTATGGCCAATGCTTGACCTTTTCTGCATCGGGCCTCAAAGTCATTTTCATTTCACCAAGATCTCTGACTATTCCTCTCATCTCTGAAATTTTTTTAGGGAACATATGTTGAAACACATGCAATAAATTATATATCTTCCCTACAGTCTCTTCATCACAATAATCTCCAATATTGGTGAACTTTGGATTGTCACATAAGACAACATTAACTTTATTGGTTTTGAGTGGAAATAAGAATTGGTCACTAGAAATACCAAATCCCTCCACTGCAAGCATACCTTCTAGCTCGGGTATGTTTATGTCGAGTGGGTCATCATCATCTATTTCTCCCATAACATTGTATAAATCCATCCAATGGTGGATTGTCGTGCTGCATTGATCAAAATTTGTCATTGCGATAGGGATTTCTTCAGATATCTTATTTTTCATTACTTGCAGTGTAGCATCAATTGTTGGATGATCATCTACAAACTTGAAGGTATGTGTGAAACTAGTGTCTAGTTCTTCCTACTCAAGTGTTCCTCATCGAAGTTCAATATATGTATACCAATTCCTTGGTATCATGTCCAATGTATGTATAAAGTGATTAACCATTCTTGTCATGGATCATCCTTCCATGTCATGTGACAATGCTCAATATGTTCGACAAGGTTTTTCAATCATGTATACTTGCGGCCAATATAATTGATCTCTTCTCTAAATTTGATCTCCAACATTATTCTACATTGCATCCATTCAAAAATAGATTTTTTATGTGTACCCCACCATCTAGAGGGTGTAGCTTTCAACACAAAGTCCAAGGAAGACAATCATTGTGATTCTGTAACTTTTGTTTGAAATTCTATCAAAAAGGATGGAAGGTTAGGAAACCCTTCATATGTGGGTAGCTCTCTTGCCTCAACTCCTACCCATCACACAATTATTATAATTCTTGAACATATTCTCATGGAAACCTCATGCATTCAATTCTACCAATTTTCTAATGCTTCACCTGAATCAGATGTACATGAGCTAACACTCTGCAAACTCATCTTTCCATTAGGTGTTGGGTTTATATAGTCATATTTTGAAGAAATGATGTTATATATGTGATTCAGGTAATCACCTTGTCCTTCACTATTAACTGACTCGACATATCTTTGTCCTTCGAGTGGATCAATTGTTGCGACCACCCTTATCTATGAGTCTTCAAACAATAGGATTCTTCTATTAAAATTGATGATGGTCTGATTTTCTATTGCTCAGTCAATCCCTAAAATTCTTGGATAGGGGTTTGTATTATTGATGATATTGATCACTTCAAATTCTGCATATGTTCTCAGACCTTCTACCTCAATAGGTACTTCAATCAATCGACCAATGGGTAGAACCTTCGACTAGTTTGTTACCCTTAGTTGAATGGGATACCAATCCAGACATGGTTTGTTCATGATTTCTCATGTCTTCCTTGTCAATATATTAACATCAGATCCCATATCTAAAATGATATAATCCATGTCATAGTATCCTATCTACGTAGTCATTTGCAACTCACGACCAGTTTTTATTCCTTTCCCCACAAGGTTAACTCTTCGTTCGGTTTGTAACTCTTCAGGAGTATCTTCTATGAGTGTTCTCAATTTTGTGACAACATCTTTATCATGGATTAATGCTAAGCAACTTTTGAAAATATCCATGAGCTTACTAACATTTCTTGTTGGTTTCTTCCTAAGTATTTGGTCGAATATTTCGGGCATATCTCTTACTTTTCTAGATGTCGACATTTGGTTTTGGTCGAAAAATTCATGTTGGACGTCAAATAATACTTTATTTTCTTTTTGGATGTCAAACAATTCTTTCTTTTGTGTCGTCGATCACACCTGCAATTGTCCATGATCTGCGTCTTGGTCTGCTCCAGCCGTAGCACCTCCCCTTGTGACAACAACAATGTCTGATTCCCTTGGCTAGATAGAAATCATTTGGATGTTCTATTTAGGATTCATATTGGGACTACATAGGGTTGGGATTTCTCGTAGTTCGATCCTACCACTTTGCAATCAATTGTTGACAATGTTTGATAGTATGATCAAATGCTTTATAATACAAACAGGTATTCATAGGATTTTCATAATCCCAAGAAAACTATCCTAGTTGTCCATAGTTATAACATATGAATTGTCCTCTTCCTCGACCATATCCTCCTCTTCCTTCTTCTTGTTGTCCTCAACCTCAAAATTTTCCAATAGCCCTAGGTTAAGGGTAGTGTGGTTGTAGCGCATACTGATTTGGTTGATATTGTGGCTAAGGATATTTCAATTGTTCCAATTATGGTCGTGGATATTAAGTAGGTTGGTATTGATATTGTGCTCATTTAGCTTGCATATGCTCATCATTCTTCATCAAGTAGGTATCCACCGTGTTCTCTTGCAACAGTTGGAATGCTCTGCAATATTTCTCATCACGTCCTATAGATTTACAAAATTTACATTACAGACTAGCTGGTGTACTTACAATATTCTATAAATACAAAAATTCTTCTGCCCAATGGCCTCTAGTATGGCATATTCTACACAAAGGAATCCCTTAGGTTCTTACCAGGTTTGGTGCTCTTGCTACAACATTTTTCATGAGCGGCAGACAATTATCTTGATGGTGTCCTTCTTATCTACATCTTGTACACCATAGCTCTTATTGAACCTCTTTTCCTTTTTTTGATGTCCTGGAGTTGTAGTATAAGGTTATCCACTTGTGACTAAATCTACATCATTCATGCATAGGTTTCTCAAATCGACGAGAATTCTAGCTTCATTGTTATTTCTAGATATTTTGTATGTAACACAATATTTTGTTGCATCAATGGAACCCGGATGTGCGGAAATAATGCGAAAATCAACCATTCCTTATGTTGTACATCCGACATATGGAAGCTTACTATGGCCATTAATGTCTTAAATCTCTTGTCAAAATCCCAAACAGACTTTGTATGTAACTTATTTATTTCTTTAATCTCTATAATGCATTGCGACTTATATTTTGGCTTTCTAAACTCATCTATCATTCCAAATCGAATATGGTTGATCATTTCTTACACAAATCCTACTGGAACTATAGAAAAATTCATGTACCATTCTAGAGTACGACCTCACATATTCATGACCATCTATGCTTTATTTATGTCTTCATCTTGGATCTATCACATAGTCCATACATATTCACAAAGAAACTAATGTTTCTCTATGTCATTTGATCCATTTCCATTAAATATCAACAACTTAATGTATGTTCCAACCATTATGTTGGTTCCTGATACACTTGGGAAAACATTTTTAGTATTTGGGCTCCCTTGTCCACTATGCACATTGTTAGTAATACTAGTATTGACAACTCTTCTTGGAGACAAGTTTCTAGATCTTACCTCTGAAAATGTGCACAATGTTGTAGGTGTACCGTACTCCTATTCTGGTCTTGGAGTTTCTGTTGATTCTTCTGATTCTTCTTCTCTTTCGGATATTGGTTGATATTCTTCTTCTTCATCAAAAGAACCTTCGTTCACGTGCAACACAAGCTCATAGTATCCTCCTCTAGTTGTGCTGCAACTTCTTCTTTTGGTGACAGTCTTTCTTCTCTTTCCCGACCTAAATCTTCTTCCACTTCTTAAATAACCAACCTCTAGTTCAGTTTCACTATCTCCAGGGAACATTTCAACTTAGTTTTCGTCATTTTTCACACAGTTTTACTACAATATATCCACCTTTATACACATAGTTCTCAACTATCACATTCATAAGATTCCTTTCTGGCATACAACCATCTCTATCCAAGCTTTCAAAGATGACAAATATCTTATTTGGGGTCCTTGGAAAAATAATTTCTCTACCTTACTATATGAGGTTATTGTGTCGACAACAAACTCGGTAATATCCTTGCAAAATTATATCCACCCAAAAATCAACAGCCCTTGACACAGAGTTCCTCACACTTTTCAGTCTTTGAATCAACTGAGGATTCCACTCCCTCGGTTCTCCTTCTTGAAAATTTCTTTGTTTGGTTGCCAACTTCTATAACCACTCATGCAACACAATAGGAAATTCATAAAGGAAAATATCATTAATATTCATGTACAGATATCATCCCAACCACTTTGCTGGATATAATTGAGATCCTTTACTCTCTTGTTGTGCAAACTCTAATGCTTTGAAATAAACACATTCTTGGATTTCATCCTTCATTGGGTTCCACAACATATCCCTCATCAAAATGATTCATGGTGATGACGACATAACCATTTTTTTGCATTGAAATCTCTTCGACCTAGGTTCAGTCCCTCCTTTGCACACAACAAATCCCAAGATATCATCCCAAGAAAGAGAGGCTTAGTCGGCAACACCTTCGATGCAGATACAGTATCACCTGGGGTATCTTTCTATGGGTAACTGCCAGAACTAGGTTTCTGCACCTGAGTGGAGGATTTCATGTCCCTTGGTGTTCTACCAAGGTGCTCAACAATGGATGATGGGTGGGGTATATAGTATACTTATTACAAACAGTTAAGCTGTGATACAACTCATCCCTTAATAGTTATTATAACAACAAACCCGATGCAACATAGGCACATTCAACAATAACCGTGCAACAAATGCACATAAAATCATTGTAAGAAAATAGATAAAACCATATTCAGAGTAACATGTATATGTAACTCAATCCCATTCATCATTCACATATTTGACGCAGTATCTAAGGTGCAAACCCATCCGAGAAAAACCACAAAGGAACTCTTCATCTCGCATGAGAAATATATGGCACCCTTTCTTTTGTGCACCAAGATACATATTATGTTCTAGATATTTATTTCTTGTCTATATATACTTCATCCTCCTCTCATTCTCTCTGGTCTTATACCACTATTCCTTCTCTACTGGACTCTACTGACAATCTGCACACAACCTAGATTGAATCGACTTCCTCTACAACTCTACTATCAATACGAACACAACATGTATCGACACAATCTCTTCTACACTCCTACACACTCAGCTGCATGGTTTTCTACTCCTCTCTATGACTCAACACACTAACACACAACACAACTTACAGAAGATAACACATGGAATTAAGACAACTGAACAAGAGGTAATTTTCCAAAAACAAAATGACCAAAGGCTAAAATGACTAGATGCACAGAGGATAACCCACATACAACCTAGGTTCATCATTTTATAGAAACTTACATGTCTCTTTCAGTAGACTTCATACACTTAGCCAACATGTTGTCTTTCCTATTCTATTGACACATATCAGTAGAAACTAATGACCTGACTTACAAATATTCTTTCATACATGTGGCTTCCACCGACTATAGCTGACCTCATACCCATGATCTTTTTGAATTGTCGCTTTCTATCCGTTGCACCAATGCATGTCTTCTGACATGCTTTATTTCATCGCATCTTTCCTTGTCGCATTATTCCTTTATGTCGTGACTTCTATTCTGTCGCAAACTCTCTTCTTCTGCTATTGCAACTTCCTCTTCAACTACTCCTTTATTTCTCTCTCTCCTATTTGTCTTCTTTTGTTCCTCCTCTATCACATCTTTATTCCTTACTACTTCTTCTACCTTGTCCCCCTTCCTTTTGCGGCTGCTTCTGTCGCAAATCCTTTTACTTCTTGCAACCTAAACCTTTTCATAATTGGGGATAATTCTAACTGACTTCTTCCTGTATTTCCCTACAACCAACAGATTACACATCAAAACCTTGACTTTGTCTTGTTTTCTCCTGACTATGATGAATCTTTATTGTATCGATGACCATTTTTCATCTTTCGCAACTTCAAGTCAAAGATCATATTTCTTGATTAGGTAACTAAACTAATATTGAAGAAGTAACAAACTTAATAAATGTAAAATATGACTCAATTATTCATAAGAAACACTCACTAAATTTGTCTGAAGTATAGATGCTTGTGGTTTCCTCCTCCTTGCTAAAATCCTCTCTACAATGGTGCTCTACAAATAAAATATCCTATGTCAATTAGTTGAACAATTATCAACTTGTATGCATGAGAAAGAACTAACCAATTTTGTAACTAATGAACATCTAAACCAAAAAAGTATGCTCTGAGATAGGAAACTAGATTTCTTCTATAGAGAGTGGATTTCCAGGTTGAACATGAACCTCAATCACATGCACTATTGGACTAGAGTTAGGATACATTCACCAAATGCTAAAATAGTTAGACATCATGCATGCACATACACAATACAAATGAATTGTACATGTACACATATTCAATTATATACCTTTGCATGACTTATTCCCATTGGATATGTAACATTAATGGAAGCATCAAAAACCCTGCTAAGGTATGGCATGAAGGACCCTCCATCCCGATGTTATAAACATGCAAATAAAAACATTACGAAAAACAATTTGTGGAGTGAATTGAAATATAACCAACAATTGCGATTGAAGGCTATGTACATTACCATGGAATAAGTAGGTCCATTACCATTGACACCCCCTCTTTTTATAGAAGAGTGTTATATGGTGTAGACAAAACCATTCTCTACATTTGGACTATGGGGAGAGCCATACCAAAGCGATGGTGCAGTGATTTGCATTGATTCCTGTAGTCATAGATTGTTGTCATAGTTAGACATCGAAATTAATGGATGAAATAATATTTATTGAAAAACTAACATGGTGTAATACTTACCTCTTTCTAGGACATATTTCCCCATGGGAGGGATCACTACTAGAAAATTATTTCCCCTCTAAAAATCCAGATAATGCCTGCAAGTTTAGAAATATATATTGAAGGAATGCAATAAGAAAAAAATAATTTGAACAAGACTAATTCATTAACCATATACTTACTTTCCTAGAAAACTCAGAGGTTACTTGTGGGGAATTCACTAAAATCAATGTCTCCCACATCTTGTTGACAATGCTGTGCCTGCAACTTCAAAAATTGTAAATATTAGACCATATAAGAAATTAATGAACTAGGATGTATTAACAAAATGGCATGTTGAAATATGACCTTAGTGTTGGTTGCTGTCACCTCATATACAACAGCACTAGGTACACTACCAGCCCCTATAGAGGCATCAAGCTCCTAGAAGATTAGAAATTGCATATATTAACAATCTTTTAATACGTGTACAATATGGTAAAAATAATTTAAATGAGATTAGTGTTCTAAAAATATCCTTAACATATACCATCTATCCATCCAGTGAATCTCTCAATGGTTGAAGAATGCACCACTCTATTGAAATATGTGGTTTTCTAGTGTTTGGAATACCATTTGTACCAAACACTCTAAAAAGTGAATATACCTTCTATTTAGTTATTTATAGCTTCTTTACATTGTTATAATTAAATCCATTGACATATTATTGTCATTTTGTTTGTTATCTTGTACAACGCATCATTCGAGTGGTTGACTAAGTGTCTACAATATCATCTAATGATGTTTCCAGTGAGCGGTGGATTTCATCTCCACTCCTCCAAGCAGCACCTATCTCACTCAAATGACCAATATCTCTCAATATCTCTACATTTTGATCCATAATAGCCACTACAATAAATACCAGTAGAAAAATACACATGGCATAATGACATCTCTAAGTAAAGAAAATTGTAAAATTACTGTACAACAAATAACAATATGAACAATTTATATTTTAAAATTTAAAATAGAACAAATTTTGCACTAGAGAATAAATATTTAACATTTTTTCATCCTAAATTTATGTTGTATATGTGAATTTTATTTCAATTGCTAGATACACACATTCAATTTCCTATGTGTATATATTGAATGGAAATATTTCTTACATAATTTTAAGACTTGGATTATGAAGTTTCTTAAAAAATGTAGGGTATTGACTAGTACCATTGGAGGAACAACTCTAAGATTCTGGTTAGTGGGAAGAGCTAGGGCCTATGGAAGGTGGAACAAGGTGCTATTGATAAATAAAAACACAATATAGTCAAGGATTTTGTTATATGTAATTATTTGTTGTATGTGAAGTTTTTTGGAATTTTTAACTTATTTGTTTATAACTAATTTGGGGCATATATGGATTCCACTTGATGTTATTTTAGTTGTATTCACTCTTTCGATATACACATGAGAAACTTTGCATATTTGCGTACAGTAGTTTGGGATCTATAATTCAACACAATTAACAATTTTTAAGGTTTTAAGGGTGGAAGGTTTCTACTGGATTCTATTATGTATGATATTATGGGATTGGCATATAATCAAACACATCAATCTCCCTATGTATCTTGATGTTGGTAAATCCTATTGTTGAACTCCTTTGTCCTCACCTTAAGCAAAATGTCCCCTTTAGTTAAGTGAAAACATTTATTAAGCATGAGAATCTTCTCTACCTTACTTTAACACTTGGATGATGAAGTTTCATCAAAACTATAAGGTGTTGACTAGTGTCCTTCGAGGGCCAACTTCCATATTCTTGGCAAGGGCTAGAGCCTAAAGTAGGGGCAAATGGTGTTATTGATAAGGATTTTGATATATCAGTATTTGTTGTGGCATGAAGATTTTTGGACTCCAATGTCTATTTAACATATTTTTTTTATGTATTTTGGGGAAGATATGAATTCTACTTGAAATTTTCTTAGTTGTATGCAACCTTGCTATATACAGGAGAAACTTTGCATGTTTGTGAATATTGGTTTGGATTCTGAAGGGCGCTTATGAATATATAGGCATCTCGTGAATTTGATTTGATTTTTATGAGTAAATTGGGGCTTTAGTTTTCTTTGGGGATACAAATAACTAGAGTTAACATTTAAATTTCTTTTATGGAATTCAAATTATAAAAAGTATGGTTTCAATTCTCTTTGGGACATACAAATTATTGGAAATAGAGAAATTACAAGGATGGAATTTGATGCAGATACCTAAGGATGAGGAGATTGATGCCCAATGTGGAGGATCCAAGCTCTAGTCACTCAAAATGGGTTCACCAATAGTTGTTCTATCGCCTGAAACAGCTTTGTGGACAAAACTACCCTTTTTGGGCATACAACATGTTTAGCTTTGGGATTATTTTAGACTAAGTGTGGTAGGATTGAGATTGCTTGGAATCTAATTCTGTTTTATAGAACTAGAGTGGGCTTCATGAATCTACCAATGCATCTAAAACATCTCAACTTTGTACACTCACCCAATTCCCAATTCCTGGAAGTATGTAGCTTTAGCTTTGCAACCAAATAAAATTATTCTATTTAAAATTGAAATTGAATTTAGTGTGAAAAAATAAACTGTGTAATTTTGCAATTGTCATTTCCCAGCATCTGTGCCATTTTTACTAACTTATGTCTAGATCTTCCACTTCCTATTGTAGCTTTTCCAGTTCTTTATGCCTACACCATATTTGCGTATAGAGTTGACCAGCTGCAATTAACAAAAAGTGTATTTTCGTCTCCATTTCCCAGAATCTGCAACAACTACAACAAGCATATACATGACAACATGCAGGAATGCACAATCTGGAAACAAAACACTACATCTAGACATGAACATTTTTTAGAATGTGTTCTTGAAACAGAAGATGGAACAATGGATGTATAGTAAAATTCCCACACTTATTGCCAGCAGTGTCAATAACTTCCTATGAGCACAACACAAATAGTATTTTGTGAACATTTTTCCACCTACGAAGACTCCAAGTAGAAGTAGTCTTCACAGAAATTGAAACTCTGCAATGAGTGGCTTCGAACTAGTTATCCTTCTATTTTTTTGAAACTTATTCTCGATCAAGCCAGTTGTTCACAAACAATATTATTCTAAATTTGTGTGCGTTTTTAGCTTATCTAATTCGTGTAGTTTTATGCATATATCCTTTTAAATGTTTTAAATTTTTTTTTTTTATAAATATTTTAAATGTAATTTTAGAAAAAGTTACAAATACCCCTACTTTACTATAAAATACACCTATTCAATTTAATAAATAATATTTTCATTTCACACCACTTTTTAAATGGATTCTTTTCAGTGTCAAGAGTTTTGTTTTTTTTGTTTTTGTGAAATCATATCGTCAGTCTAAACAGTTCCTACAAGCTAAAAAAAGAAATCTGAATGTTACTTGGAAGTACGTTACAATGCTCCAAATTAGATATTAAAAGCCCCACCGTAAAAATTAGGTTAGTTGGTCGTCATGAAAACCCCTTGCCAGGAACTCGTATTATCAAATTCTCTTCGCAAATATTGAGGATTGGGAAACCATGATGAAGCTATGGAAATAGTGAGGATTGGGAAACAACACTTAAACAATGGTTTGAATGAAAACATAATTGAAATTTAAAGAAAAATTGAGATAAAGTGCAGAGCTGCGGAATGAAGCATATAATTTAAAACCAAATTCTCCTAGAAAATAAGGAGGATTGGGAAAAAAGAATGAAGCCAATCCATCCCATTTGTCTGGTTGTGATTTGATTTCCTGCGAGCATCAATCCAACAAAACATAAACCATGGTTTAAGTAAAAACTTAATCGAAATTTAAAGAAAAATTCACAAGGAGAATATCTCAATAATTCCAAAAAGAGTTGTGGAAATAAAAAAAAATACTATTATGATTATGAATACCAATACCAATATTAATACAATTATTATTTGATACAGGAAAAAATACAAAGTAGACTAAGGAAGTATATAATATTTTTAATAAAATATTAACTATTTACCATTAAATATTAAACATAGACAAATGCATTTTTATGTGTATGTGAAAAAGGCAACGGTTGGTAATAATTATTTTTACAAGAAATGAAAATTATGGTATTTATATTTTATAGGGTTTAAATAATTTAAATTGGGTTTTTGAAATTGATTTTCAAAATTTAATGTTTAGCTAATAGAAGTTAATTTTCTTATTAAATATCAATATCCAACAAATTTTGAATTGTTCTATTTATGTACAAGATGAAGAAGTTGTTGCATAATTATGAAAAAAGGATCTCATACTATGATGATTTTAAATATTTAACCAAACATTAAATTTAACAAGAACATAATATTTATTTAATGGTTAAAACGTCAATTTTAAAATTTGAAGTATTTAAAATGTTTTTTTAGATTTGAAGTATTTAATGGTAGATAATGTTTATTGAAATCAACTCTAGTTTATGAGACATTAATGGTGTAACACACCTAGAAAATCTATAAATAAAAAATAAAATTCTTATAGAACATATATGTTAAGACACATTATTTAAGTCCTTATCTCTCACACTACATTATTCAACATTGAGAGATTATTGCATATACTTGGCATTTACTTGTTTGTTAACTTTTTCCGATCTCAGAATCCATTTCTGACAATTAGGCTTCCATTTATTTAACTATTTTAGTCCTGATTTATTTGCTAAGTTACAATTCTTTTCGCAAAAATTCTTCTGCAGTGCGAATTGCGGAACACACATTAATCATTTTATAAACAACCCTCCACAATTAGCTTTCCGTAATGCAGATTGTGGATTGCGGAGCGCACTTTAATCCTTTATAAAATAACTTTCCACAATCCGAATTGTGGATTCTGGAACACACTTTAATCCTTTATATAGTATCCTTCTGCAATTAGCTTTCCGCAATGCGGATTACGGATTGCAGTACAGACTTTTATTCTTTATAAGATAACCTTTCACAATTAGATTCCCACAATGTGGATTGCAGATTACGGAACACACTTTAATTCTTTACCAAATAACATTTTGCAATTAGTTTTCCGCAATGCAAATTGTTGAACACATTTTAAATATTTATAAAATAACCTTCCACAATTATCTTTCCCCAATGCGGATTGCGGAACACGCTTTAATTCTTTACAACAATTCCTTCTGCAATTAGCTTTTTGCAATGTAGATTGCGGATTGCGTAACACACTTTAACTTGTTATAAATTTACCTTCCGCAATGCAGATTGCGGAACATAATTTAAACCATGCAAAATGTTTTTTGGAAACTCCTATGAGCCGTCGATCTCTTGCGGCTTCAATCTCATTTGTTGATCTGCTATTAGAGCAGAACTACACCTTAACTTTGTGTTAGGATATTTAGACACTTAGGAGTTAATTAAGATCAACTTGTGTAATATATCCATTAGGTAAAAGTGTGTTTCATTAGTATGCATTTGTAAATATTCTAATCCGACGGTCACGACATGTTCTAGATATAGAGTGATCCAACGGTTCAACTTCTCTTAGATCATACCTACTATTGATCCATGGCTTAACACCCGATTGGTCTATGATCTCTATTTAAAGAGCATAGAGGGTCCTTGTCTAGTTGATCGATTATGATAAGCTCATATGTAACTTTCTTTCTTTTGCATAATAAATTGCTCCAAGTAGCTATTTGGCTGGGGTCGTGGATTGTTTCTCTCGAGGGTTTTAACCACGTGACAAACGTCAATGTGTTGATCTATGATCTATTTGTGTGAAGCAGTTGCTGAAGGTGTTCATTCTTTTTGGAGTACCCTATGTACCCAAACATGGTATCAGAGCTTTTATGAAGAGTCGCTTTCGGTTTTGATCAAGATCTAGAACCGGTGTTGCCAAAATTTTGAAAGGGTTTCTGGTTCTAGATTTTCTGTGCATTTGTGGCCTATGGGGGCTATTCCATTGCGTTTAGAGCATCGTTTCCATTGGGAAATAGTTTTGTTTCACCGAAAACTGTTTTCATTTTCTCCAGAAACACTCATTTCGACAAATCTGAAGGTATAATGTTACAGTGACGGATTTGCCTTCCCTGACTGCGTATGCTCTTTGCCATGCACCTTGCGCGATCGCGGCGAATCAGAAACAGTAAGGAAATTTTTTTTTTCTTGTCTTCTCGGCTACGTATGCTCTTTTCCGTGCACCTTGTGCGATCACGGCAAATCAGAAACAACGAGAAAACTTGAAAACGTAGACTTTCCGGCTAAGCTAACCAAGATCTAACCCCATTGTGTGGAAAAGTTTTTTTTGTTTCTATTTTTGGTTTTTTTTGTGATTTGCAGGAAAAGAAAGCAAGCATGGAGAACGAGAGAGAAGAGTAAAAAAAAGCCCCTTTCCTCTTTCCATTATTTTACGTATATTTTAAACTTAGCTCACTTGGTCCAAAGTTGTTTTATTACTTAATAGGTCTTGAGTTCAAGTCTT
Organism: Pseudotsuga menziesii; assembly: GCA_001517045.1. Classification (NCBI taxonomy): domain Eukaryota; kingdom Viridiplantae; phylum Streptophyta; class Pinopsida; order Pinales; family Pinaceae; genus Pseudotsuga; species Pseudotsuga menziesii. The sequence goes on from LPNX010435238.1 coordinate 62,618, forward strand.
ATTAAGCTACCTTTTAGTGCATGCAATTTCTATTTTCAAGTTACTTTATTGTAAAAGTGCATCTCACATAAATAAAATAAAATAAAAGTGAGTCACTTAAGTATTTTAATGTATTGCCGCACTATTTAAAAGTCGCATTATTGTAAAAGTGAACATCACTTATTCTACAAAAGTGATTCACTTCAAAGCAACTTTATTGTAAAAGTGATTGTCAAAGGTTGATCTTGGGAAGAGGGGGCTTCCTTTTTTTAGTTGGTCAAGTTAATATCTGCCACGTCACTATTGGGGACATCTTCAACTTTTTCTTTGATCAAGCATATAACTTTATCATCTAGAATCAGTTTTAAGTTCCATTTTTTTTTTAACCGCATATTTTTTCAAGCTCTTTGCATCCAAACAGTTAGTTTCTGTTCTTTCAGTCATTATTTTATAGTATGGCCACCCTTTGTAATATTATACTTACAAGTTCTAACTATTTCTCATGGAAATCTCGTATGGAGGATGTTCTGCGAAGTAGGGAACTTTTTAGGATAACCTCAAGGAAAGAAACAGAACCCACTAATGATGATAAGAAAATTAAATAGGAAAATAGATGTGATGAAGCTCGTGGATTGATTGAGATGTCAATCTTTACTGATTTGCGATTCCACATATATGGAATTGATGAACCTAATCTCGCTTGGGAAAAGTTGGAATCTGTGTTTGGTAAATATAATGAAATTCAGTGTCATCAACTTGAAAATGAGTTGCTTTCTTTGAATCCAAATGATTTTCATGCATTCAAGACTATTTATCTAAGTATAAAACTCTTAGACTATTATGTGTAGAATGCAAGATTAAGAAAGAAGACAAACAATGTATTTATCATATTCTTTTAAAACTTGGACTTGCATATTCTGTTTTTGTACCTACATTCTACTCCATGAAAGAATCATTGACTGCAGCTAGCTATCAAGAGCCTAGCCTTGAATCATTTTGTGATTTCTTAATTAGAGAACAAGATAAGCTCATTCATCTTGGAATAATTAACAATGTAGACACATCTGGGAAAGCCTTATTGTCCCAACAAAAATAAAAGTCCAAGCCTCCCAAGAAATAGAATTTTCGCAATAATAAGCAAAACAACAAGGGTCCCAAACCTTCTTAGATAGCTCCTTCTTTAAAAAATGACAAAGGATCCAAGCAAAAAGGAAAGAGGACTGAGCGTCATTGCAATTTTTGTGGGAAAGATAATCATGATGAATCTAAGTGTTTTAAGAAGATGGCAGCCTTGGAAGCAGCAATGAAGAAGCACCACATCATCCTAGATTCGTCTTCAGAATCTACCTCTCATGGACATGCACTTTGTGCTTCTGGTTACTCTTATATTACATCTTCTTCTTCTACTTCAATTGAATGGCTCATTGATTCTGGAGCATCTTATCATATGGCTAAGGATAAATCCATCTTTTCTACTATGCATGAATGTAACACCAAACAAATATTTGTTGGTGACAATAGATCTTTAAGTGTTGTAGGATCTGGAACAGTTCCAGTAGAAAATGGTCATTTCAGTGATGTACTATGTGTTCCAAAAATTTCCTGCAATTTGTTATTAGTCTATCAAATTACTCATTCAAGTGAAGGTAAAACTGTGACGTTTACACCTCACCAAGTTGTAATCAAAGATTTTAAAAATCCTCAAAATGTCTTTGCTACTGGAACTGTTGATGATATTACCAGGTTGTACAACTTTAGCAACTTTGGGTCATCCCCTTTTCCTTCAGTTTTTGTTGCTCATAGTGATAACTTGAACAAACTTTGGCATGAGCGATTTGGTCACTTAAATTATCGCTCATTGCAACAACTAGGTAAAGACAATATGGTGACTAGTCTTCCGCTGGTATCTTGCAAGGATGGTGTTTGTTCCGGTTGTGTACTCGAAAAACATCATCGGGATAGTTTTGACAAACATGCCTCTTGGCACGCCTTGGTTCCCTTGGAGCTTGTGCATAGTGACTTGTGTGGCCCTCTTCCATCTGCTTCATTTTCTGGTTTCAAATATTTCTTAACATTCATGGATGACTACTCTAGATGCACTTGGGTTTACTTCCTAAAACTTAAGAGCGAAGTGTTTAACATGTTCTTGGCCTCCAAGTCCCTTGTTGAAAAACGATCTGGTCATCAAATTATTAATTTAAGATATGACAATGGAGGAGAATATGTTAACAACAAGTTCACTATTTTTTGCACTGAACAAGGAATCCAACAACAACACATTGTTCCATATACACCACATCAAAATGGTGTAGCTGAACAGAAGAACCGCACTTTAAAAGAAATGGTAAATTGTATGATCCAATCTAAGGGGCTAAGTCTTCAATATTGGGTTGAGGCCATAATTTGTGCAAATTACATAGTTAATCACACGCCCACTAAATTTTTACAAGGTATAACACCGGAAGAAGCATGGAGTAAAATTAAACCAGATGTAAGTCACTTTCATGTGTTTGGTTGTGAAACATGGGCTCACATTCTAGATGAAAAACGAAAAGCATTGCATCCTAAAAGTGAAAAGTGCATATTTGTTGGATACTCTGAAGATGTAAGAGGTTATAGACTTCTTCATCCCCATTCGCATGATATAATCATTAGAAGAGATGTTAGATTTGATGAAAATCTCTTGGCCTGTGAGCCTAACTTGGCGGGTGTGCCATCTTTGGCCTACGAGCCTGATTTGACGATTGTGCCTTCTTCTTCTTCTTCTATCTTCCTTGACAGGTTTCCAACTCCAGTTTCTGATGATGACAGTGAGGATGAAAATCCATCTCCGCCTGCTCATGTTCCTCCAATTGCACCAGCACCAATACTTCCTCGATGGGTCCATTCAACATGTGAAGCAGCTGGTGATCTTGCTGATGATCCTAGAGATCAATGATGAACACGTTCTTAGTTTCAGTGAGTCTCTTCTCTTTTGGCTCAAGTTTTCAAGAATCATGATCCATAAACTTTTGTAGAAGCTTCAGGAAATCTAGATTGGGATGCAGCTATGGATGAAGAATATCGTTCCTTAATGGCGAACGATACTTGGGATCTTGTTCCTCTTCCAAAAGGAAGAAAACTTATCAGATGTAAATGGGTCTACAGAACTAAGTATGCATCAGATGGAAGTGTTGAAAGACTTAAGGCAAGGTTAGTTGCCAAAGGTTTTTCCCAAGTTGGTGGGATTGACTACAATGAAACTTTTGCCCCTGTAGCAAAAATGAACTGCATCCGCCTTGTTCTTTCCCTTGCAGCCTTACATAACTGGGAATTCCATCAAATGGATGTCAATTCTTCCTTCTTACATGGTGATTTACATGAGGAAATTTACATGGAACAACCTCCTGGATATGTTCAGGATAACTCTAGCCTTGTTTGTCTCCTTAAGAAATCCTTAAATGGCCTTAAGCAAGCTCCTAGAGCTTGGCATGCCAAAATGGATAGCTTTCTCCTTGACACTGGTTTTTCTAGATGCCATTCTGACCCTAATGTCTATACCAAGAAAGTAGGAAACCATCTCATCATACTTGTTCTTTATGTTGATGATCTTATCCTTACTAGTAGTGACCCTAAACTTATAACCCATGTGAAATCTAGTCTTAAGAAAAATTTTGAAATGTCAAACTTAGGACATTTGCATTATTTTCTTGGTCTCCAAGTATTGCAAACCAAAGAAGGAATCGTTCTTTCCCATTTTAAGTATGCTTGGGACCTTCTTCGTCACTTCCACATGGAAGATTGTAAACCAGTCCCTTCTCCCTTCTAGTCTGGAGGCAAACTTTCTGCCACTTGTACTTCCCTTCAAGTAGATGCCACCTTCTATCATTAGCTTGTTGGTAGCCTTTTATACTTGCCTCATTCTTGTCCTGACCTTTCCTTTGTCGTTGTTCGTGTTTCCCGTTATATGCAAACTCCTCATGAAAGTCACTGGAAAGCAGCAAAAAGAATACTTCGATATATTCGAGGTACAATTTAGTTTAGGATTCATTACAGTACAGGGGCGAAACCTTTGTTGGTTGGTTTCACTGATTCAGATTGGGCCGGTGATCCTGATGATCGGAATTCTACTGTAGGTTATGTTTCCAGTCTAGGACATGGACCTATCACTTGGGCTTGTAAAAAACAACAAGCACTTGCTCTTTCTTCAGTAGAAGCATAATATTGAGCCGTAATTAATGCCAGTTAGGAAGCTTTATGGCTTCGACAGATCCTTTCATAGTTTGGATTCGAGCAACAACAGCCTACTACACTTTGGTGCGACAATCAAAGTGCCATTAAGCTTGCCAAAGATCCAGTTATACATCAGTGCAGCAAACACATTGAGTTACACATGCACTTCATCAGAAATCTTGTTCATGATAGTGTTATTGAAGTTCTCTATTGCCCTACAGATGATCAAGTTGCAGACATCTTCACCAAGTCTCTTATAGAAGCGAAGTTTTCTAAACTTCGGTTTATGTTAGGAGTTCAGGAATGTGTCCTTAAGGGGGGATAGGCTCTAATGCCTCCTTCCTTCTCCTAATAGTGTCACTTTTGTAAATCCTCCAATCCTATCCCAAGTTGTTCTTGAGGGGGTATGTTAGGATATTTAGACACTTAGGAGTTAGTTAAGATCAACTTACAAGTGTAATATATCCGTTAGGTAAAAGGGTGTTTCTTTAGTATGCATTAGTATGCATTTGTAAATATTCTAATCCGACGGTCACGATATGTTCTAGACATAGAGTGATCCGATGGTTCAACTTCTCTTAGATCATACCTACCATTAATTCGTGGCTTAACACCCGATTGGTCTATGATCTCTATTTAATGAGCATAGAGGTTCCTTGGCTAGTTGATCGATTATGAGAAGATCATATGTAACTTTCTTTCTTTTTCATAATAAATTGCTCCAAGTAGCTATTTGGCTGGGGTTGTGGAATGTTTCCCTCTCGAGGGTTTTAACCACATGACAAACATCAGTGTGTTGATCTATGATCTATTTGTGTGAAGCGGTTGCTGAAGGTGTCCGGTCTTTTGGGAGTACCCTGTGTACCCAAAAACTTTGTTGATCCTTACTTTATTAGTTGAATAAGTTATAACCATTGATCTCTATGACTAAAATATCCATAGTTGATTTTAAATTGATTCTAAAGATCTCGATCTGAAGAGTCTCGATTTGTATAGGGGTTTATGATATGAATTTAACAAGCATAATTTACAGACATGTAAAAAATTTAAAGAATGAGTATTTTAACTCTTTATAGACTATTCATCCGCAATTGACCTTTCGCAATGTGGATTGCGAATTGCAAACTGTTTAGCTGATACAGTAAAGATTGATAGGATAATTGTAGATATGTAATTGGTTAGCTGAAAAAGTTATAGTTATTTAAATTGATTCCCCAATATCTCAATATAAAACTGTCTTGATTGTACAAATTAACTAGATCTATTATGTAATAAATTATGAGGTTAATTTAACAGGGGTGATTTATAGACAAGTAAATAATTTAAGAACAAGTATTAAATTTGAAACCATAACAGATCAATAACAACCAAATCTAAATAACTATGCTCAGAACGAATTGTTAATTACAACAGTAATAACATTGCTAGCGATCCTTGATGCATTGGGAAATAATCTAACATTGTACACATCTAATATCTACAGAAAATGTGGATGCATAACCATTTCTCCTAGATTTATAGTTGTAATTCAATCATTAAAATACACATTCTAGTGTAACTAAAATCAAGCATAAGTAACATAGTAAGAACCTCACACTAATGCTGGAAAAACAAAAGTGGAGAATTTGTTCCTCCCAACCAACTTCCAGAGCTTCCAAGCTACTTTCTCTAGAACCCCCGAGCCTGTTCGCTGAACCACAAGAGCAAAATATTTCAATGCACCATCTCTTGCATTTCACATATGTTAATCTCTGTCCAATGCTAACTTCTTGCTGCTCATGGAAATACTAATATATAGTATTTTTCCTAGGACTTGGTCATTTATGAGCCTCCTCTCTTTAGCACTCAACTAGGAGTGCTCACCCGATTTTTCGGGATGATGCCTCCTACATCTTGAGTTCTCACTTTGTGGTTTCTTCCACTTGTATTTTTCCTCTTGCGGGTCAGCAAACATTCTTCAATAGCTATCTCCACTTTTGTCCCCTTCAACAAATTTTATTAAATAATTTTTTATTACAAAATGTTTTATTTTTTGACTTCATGTAAAAAATAATAAAATAATAATTAAAGTATTTTTCTAGCAGAATTAATAACATTTATTAATTCACGGGTATTACAAATATGTTTATTTGGATTGCTCTAAGATTTTATTCTAATGTTCAAAAAGCTTAGAAATAATATTTTCTATGTCATCATAGTTTTGACCTTTTACAAGGTTAGAGAGATTTGTATTGTAGCAAAGATTATGAAATTGTGATCTAATGTGGATGTATGTAGGGAATTATAAGAGAAAATGAATTTCATCCTCAATTCTTGTAATCTCATACGGATGGAAAGTCCTTTCCACCCATGGTTTTTAGGACATGTTTAGACTCTTGTTTCACTTTGAAGCTCGTGAGAGTTCAATCTTATGTTGGCTATATTAATTTTCTTCCATATTAGAGTTAATGAACTCCTTAGAGTATTTTGCAAAGTGACATTTTTCTGATTCCCAATGGTTTAGCAAAGCCATGGTGTCTTTATACTAGCATCTCTTGCTTTGGTGGAATTTAAAGCAATTTTAGAGAGGGTCTAGTCTCCCATATTATTTATCCTATAACTTATAGATAAGGTACGTGGTCATATATATATTCTTAATAAGATTAAAACCCACCTTTATGAAGAGAATATGGGTGTTTTCATGAAAGAAGTGCTATAACGGAGGTTTATATAAATAGAAAGAAAATAATAATAATAAATCTATTGATACTTTATATTGAAGGGTAACATAAATGAGATCATAGGGCTATGTATTTTAATAGAATGGGTACATGAGAAGTACGAGAGAGTAATGTTCTTGTCTCTTTTTGAATCATAGTGACATAATTCGAGTATTTGATTCAATACAAAAAAATAAGTAATGAAAAAATCCAATAAAAAAAAATATTTTTTATATATAATAACTTTAATTAAATATACACCAATCTAATATAAATAAATGCACATCTATATAATAAAGTTAAACATATATAGGGGTGGCAGGCGTGGGGGGGATTCTCTTGAATGCCGGAGGATATGTAGAACAAACTTTCGCATGGGGGCTGGGTAACAGAACTAACAATGAAGCTGAGTGGTTGGCTCTTGTTCAGGGCCTTCATATTCTAAATGCTAAGAAGCTTCACAAGGTCTTGATATTTGGAGACTCCAGGCACGTCATCTACAAATTGATTAATAGATACCCTACAAGAGTTGTCAAGTGTCGCCGCCTATTTGAAAAATCCAAGCTTCTCATGTCTAGTACCTACGAGGCTTTCCACATTCTTCGGCATAATAATACAGTAGCAGACAGTATGGCTAATGTAGGAGCCTCTCTCCTACAAGGTCATTACAGCCAGGATGGAAACCATCCCACCCTCAAATTTATTCCTTAAATGCGGTGTTGGAAGCTCCCTTTCCGTCCTCTCAATACTAGAAACCTCTTAATAAAGAATTCAACCCTCCATTTCATTGAAAGCAATATAGTCCCCCCTTCTCTTCCTCCTTTTTTCTTCTCCACTCTCCATTCTTTGCCTTCCTCCCCTTATCCCTCCGTCCCATCCCCCCTTCATCCTCACCCCCCTCTCCTTTCTCTTATCCCCCCCTCCACTTTTCTCCCCCTTGCTCCATTTCTCTTTCTCGTAGCTGGCCTCCATTCCCTCCACGGCGGCTCCATGCATTTACTCCCCCATCCTGTCAGCTTCTTTCCCTCGGCCGCGTGGTCTCTATCCCGTCTTCTCATCTCCTCGAACTCTATAGGCATTAAGAATTTCAGGCCTTGGGTTAATTGTTATTGTCCCTCGCACGCTTGTTCTATCTCTGCCCATTTTCTTATGCCGCCTCATTGCAGCACCATGCATCTCTATTCTGCCCCGATCCTCTCTGGTTCTTCTGAAGCTGTGCGCATCATTTTGAATGTGGTGATAGGTATTGAAGGAGGGAGGCTGTAGGGCATCCCGTGGAAAACTCTCCCTCTCACTCGATCCTTTGTGAAGGAGAGGCTTGCTCTCGCAGCCTTCTCCAATTGCCATTATAATTCTCCCTCTGCATCCTGGTCTATCGGCTCTGGTTTGGGCTCAAAGCCCACACATTCTGGAAATCTGAGGCTAGTCCTGGGTTGCCTCTGCACTAGGTGGAAGGAAGGTGCCGTAGGAACTTTGGCTTACTCTGAAAGGAACGAGGGTACTGTCTTGCAGCAGGAGCTTTCAGTTCTGAGACGTTTTCTTAGTTTTCCCTTGGCTGAAATTCTGGTTAGTGCTCTTGTTCTTCGTCCCTTGCATAGTCAGTTTGCTTGCATTAAGATCTCTGCGGAAGCTGAAAGCATGGCACAAGTTGGAGACAACGTAGGAATAATGGACATCAAGAAGAATCTTCGGCGCTTGTACGAGATGGTTGCAATTGGAGTCATGGACAACAAGGAAATAGCTCGGGAAATCAAAAGCATGGGAGAAACAGTGACTTATACTTCATTACAAATCAGCAACCATGACTCCCAGATTGATGACAACGAAAGTAACCTGCGAGAGATGATGGGTAAAGTAGACAGGATCCAAGAAGATCTTGAACGACTGATCACCATGAATCAAGGGAGCCGAGTGAATGGAGCAACCGCAGAAGTGGAGCACCCAATGGAGGAAGAATCAGTAGTGCAGCCCAGGCACTTCAGAGGCAACCCTTAATCTGTCTCTTCTTATTTTGGATATATGTTTTTCTATCTCTTTTTATGTAAACAGTATATAAGGGTATATACTACCCGAGACATTAGTTACTTTGGTAGAGTTTTGAATGCAGTTTTTTGGAAAATTCTCAGATTAAGCCTACTGTGCACCAATTTTGAACTGCAAGATTACTTTTCCTTGCTACTGCTGTAATGAATGGCTGTGCACAACTTGTTTTATAAATTCATCTTTTCAGTTTTTGTTAAAAAAAAGAAGAAAGTTAAACATATATAATATTTTTAGAATAATAATAATAAATATCAACTATTAAATATTAAACATAAAAATAAATTTTTTTTTTTTAAACATTATTATTTAAAAAACAAAATATAAGGTATTTGTATACACCATTAAAAAAATTAAACATTATGAAATCAAATAAGAATTATTTAACAATATTTAAATCATTAAAATTTAGTTTTTTAATTTTGATCTATTTAAAAATCTTATATATATTACACCGACACTAAATATTTTACTAATTTCGAATTATTCTGAATTTCTATACATAAAAAAATCAATACAACATCATTATACTGCTATGATTTGAATGACATTAAAACCCAACTCCGAAGTTTATGTTTTATCGTTTTAAAAATAAAGTGTCCCTTTTGCTGGGCTCTGATTGATTTGTTTTCAATGATTATTTTCTGACCGTATAGTTGATCAACGTTAATTGAAAGATCGGTTAAATTGCAAATGCTTTTTGTAAAAAGGACAGGCTAAACTTGTAACTCTCCTTTTGTAAAATACAAATATAGTCTTATCACAATCACATAACTGTAGGTGGTTTGTATATGTCTATCACACCGTATCAATTTTCAAGTTGGTATCGGTCTAAACTTGCATTCCTTTCGTAAAATACAAACACAGCCTTATCCCGGACGCATAATGGTAAGTGGATTTATATATCTATTCCAGCATGTCAGCTTTCAAGATAATATATGTCTATTACACTATGCCACCTTTCACGTATTTGTTTATTTGTTTAACAATAAACACATAGCCTTATCAGAATCACATAAGGGGCTGTTAGTATAGGTCTATTAAAGGATGTCAGCATTCAAGTATTTGTTGCGTTGTGAAAATATATAATCAAATACAAGGTGTTCGGTCTAGGTATATTAAAGTATGTGAACTTTTAAGCATTTTGTGTGTCATCAAATATATATGTTTAACAGCGGTTAGTATAGGTTTATTAAAGCATGTCAACTTTAAGTATTTGTTGGGTTGTCAAGATATATAATAACATACAAGGTGCTAGGTATAGATATTTTAAAGCATGCAATTTTTAGATATTTAGTATGTTTTTAAATATATAAATAAGAATAAAAATGAAAAATTATTAATAATAAAAGATAATAAATATATGTTTATGTTATTTTTTAGGTTTTTAATTTATTATTAATATATATATATATTTAAAAACAAATAACATGTTTTTTTTTGTTAATAAGCAAGGACACTTTATATTACTTTATGGTACAAAAAAGAGTATACATTTGAACTCGGCCAGCTGAAAGAACTACACTAGACCGGGAAATTCTTGAGAGAGTTCATTCTATCATTTCTCCCATACCTCAAACCCCTAAATTTTTTAAGTATGAGCTCATATCCAAACCCCTTCCCACATTAGCAATATTCAAAGCATAAACTTCCCCTTGCCCCCTAACCTGGTCCCCCTCAAACCAATATCTGCATAGAGACAAACATTTAGTGAAGGCCAGCCGAAAGAACCACACTAGACCGGGAAATTCTTCAGAGATTTCTTTCCTGTCATTTGCCCCATACCTCAAACCCCTAAACTTTCTAAGTATTAGGTCATCCAGACCCCTTCCCACATTAGCAATATTAAGAGCATAAACTTCCCCTTGCCCCCTAACCTAGTCGCCCTCAAACCAATATTTGCATAGAGAAAAAAAATTAGTGAAGGATTCCCCTTTGATTATCCCATCCCGACCAAAAAGATTACATACATAGATAGGAAAAACGGTATTCATCATATGCATATTTAGACAAGAGTTCGACAGTCGAGCTAATAGCAACCAAAATCGAGACAGACGAAAGCTCAAAATGAGCCCAAAAAAAAACACCACCCTCCCAGGTGCCTTACTGCGGAGGAGGATCAATGGATGAAGGAGGTTGCACAACCTTGGTTCTATCCCTCGGGCTCTCCAGCAGATCTCCCGCAATCAGGTCCAACATTGTGAAACCCGCGACACTTTCCTATTGCCCCTGTCTGATCAAGGTTAAAGCTTCCTGGATCCCGTGCGCTAGTTGCACCTTTTCCTACATGTCACGAGCCAGAAGAATACAGACCGCCTAGAATGGGTTGGCTGCCAGGGGCCGTCCTTGATGAGTCTCATATTCTCGAAACATCTCGACTTCCTTGGTGGCGATCTGGGCTTCCACCATGGTCGTAGTCTCTGCCATATATTGCACCCCGTATTTTAACGTCAAAGGATCCAAGCTATCATCTGCAGGAGGGGCAATACCATATGAGCAAGCCTGGGGTAGATTCCCCCCCTCAATTCTTCCACACTCCCCCTAACAACGTTGCACACGCCATTGTTGGGCCATCGTCTCGTAGAGGAGATAATTTTGAGAGGCCTGCAAAAGAAGGTAATCAAAACTGAGCTTGAACATGGTGATCCATTCACCATCCAAAGATGAATATATAGTTGCTCCCCTTAACTTGGTGATGTAACCCATCCTCATCCTTGCTGGTTGATGTTTCCATTTCGCACCCTGTGAAGCTTCAACCTTACAGGTCCAGAGCCCATTAATCTTTGTCGTATCCTTCTTTTCATGTGAAATATTGTCATTCCTATCCTGTATTGATGCCCACCTCGTATGGGACTTAAGGATTTTGACATCCCAAGGACAGAGACTCGAGATTACCCCACCAATATGCCCAAAGGGCCTGATCTCATGTACATCTCTCTACCTTGCAAGCATGTCTCATGACATTCTTATAAATGATGGCCTGAATTCGGATCGTCGTCACCGAATCAGACAGGCATTCCACCATCCTTTTCTGAATCGCTCATCTGCTTCCCACTTGTCATGGCCTTAACATCAACCTACAAGGAATTAATGCCAAGTGGGGTGGATGTCTCAATGCCTTCAATCGCGCCTGACATGGGGATGTGGAGAGGATCACCATCATGCCAGATCACGTGGCTATCCGATGGCTTCCCATTTATGACGTGGGGGCTATGTATGTGGGGGGGATTGTCAGACACCAGGGTTGAGGTGAAAGATTGAATGCACCTATCCTGCATTGGGAGTGAAGGAATAGACAGTTGTTGTGGATGGCCTCCATCCGTCCTCCCTATGCCATCCACCTCAAGTGCTTCACATCTTCTCCATAATGTACCATCCCTCTTGTCGTGGTTTTCCTCTGCATGGAAGGAGATAACCTTGCCAACCCATTCATTGGCCAAGGCATCCACCACCCTGTTACTTGTCCATTTAATGTGCGAGAACATGAGCGCTGGATTATCCTTTAACCATATTCTTAATTCTGTAAGCCTACCCTCCCATTGCCAATTTTTGGAGATTGTGGTCGCACCATTTTGAATACTTTTGGCTATGTTAATAATAACCAGTGAGTCCCCTTCCACAATAAATGGAGTTTGATGGTGCTGTAAGGCCCACGAAAACCCATTTATGAGGCCTTCTAACTCCTCTGTGTTGTTAGTGATGGTGCCTATGTTGCCCCAAAAGATGTTGTGAATTCTTCCTTGTGAGTCCCTGATAGCTCCGCTAAAACCAGCAGGTCTCAGGTTCCCTTTTGCGGCTCCGTCAAAGTTAATTTTGAAGGCGTCCATCGGAGGGATTTGCCAAAAATCAGAGTTGTGTGGTGACTTAATCATTTTGCTGGGGCGTGTATTGTTCAAAGGTAATGTCAAGATTCCCCATCCTTAAAGAATTTGTTTTTCAGTTGCTTCTGCTGCTTAATCCTCCTGGGTCCATAGAGTTAAAGTTATAGTTTCTTTTAGATGAGCTTCTATCATCGCCCAAATTTCCTAAACCCATCTTTGTTTGTTTTCAAAAAAATTTAAGCTCTGATTTTTCCAAATTTACCAGACCGTGAATCCTGGAAATAGCTCCCAGATTCTGTTCACAATCTTGTTTTTGAATATGTTCTTTGGCCATTTAGCTATCGTTATGTTGGGTCTTCCTTTGTGTTTGTTATTTTTTTCAACAACCCAACACCTCTTTCCCAGATAGCATCCGCAATTGGACATTCATCCAAAAGGTGGTTTATCATTTCATTGTTGTTTTCACAAAGGTAGCATCTTGATGGACCCAAGATCCCTCGAAGTTGTATATTATCCCATGTGAGAATGCAGCGTTTGAGAATGAGCTAAGTGAAAGATGCTACTTTGGGCCACCGTCTCCCTCCCCAAATTTTTCTCCATTTAGCCTCCTTTTCCAACCTGTGAGTTTCAGTTAGTAGCTCCATGGCCTCTTTAATATTGAGTCTTCCTAGATTGGAATATCCCCATCGTATATTATCCAAGACATCACGCCAGGGGATCTCCCTGGAGCAAAGTTCCATGTAGAAATATTCCATGTCCTATGTTGGTACCAGGGTTTTCCACCAGTATTTCCCTTTCCATGTCCTGAATATTTTGTCAGGGGACCTAGATTACCAAAAATCACTCACCTTTTTCATCTGGCTATTCTGGAGATGGTGTATAAGCGTCAGAACATAGTCCCGACTTTCTATACAAGGCTCCCAGTTCCAGGCGTCGCTAACGAATATTGTTGAGATGCCATCTCTTACCTCCCAGTAATTGTGTCTTTGAATGAGGCTTCTGTTTTCCTGAGCCAATTTCCAGATGCTGGAACCCAGGAGGTTTTCACCGAATCTTATCAATAATTGTTTTGGCCATTGTGTGCATACTTCACATGCCATAGCTTAGAACATGGTTCTTCCTCGTGGGTTATCCATTTCCACCATATCTTGGCTCCCATTACTTTATTAATATATAATGGGTCACGAAGTCCTAAACCTCCCACATCTTTGGGCTTACATACTGTTTTCCAGTCCAACAATTTCCATTTCGTGTGACAATCGGATCCTCCCCACAAAAAGTTCCTTTGAATATTCCTAATCTCCTTTATCACTAATTTTGGTGCAGCAAAAACCGAGAATAGATAGAGAGGCATAGACTGAAGGATAGATTTAACCAAAATAAGTCTACTAAGGAAGTTAGGGGATCTAAAAGTCCATTGGCTAAGTTTCTGCTTGAATTTTTCTAGAAGATCCTTCCAAGAAACTTGTCGGATGGTCGATTCTACAAGTAGTGCCCGTAAGTACTTGGAAGGGAGACCTCCTTCTGAGAATCTCGATATCCTAAGAATATTCCTTTTAGTGATTTTTAGAGTATTGAAGAAGTATACCTGGGATTTGTCCTTATTGATTTCTAGTCTGTTGGCTTCTAAAAAAGTGTCCAACCCATATTTTATTTTGCGAGCCTCCTGAACAGTGGAAGGGCCCATAAGCATCATGTCATATACAAAATGTTGATGGGTTTTAGGTTCCAACTCAGCATTAAGGGATAGCCCTTTGATCTTGTTATCAATGCATAAGTTCTTAATCATTCTTCCTAAACCCTCAACTGCTATAATGAATAGAAAGGGGGACAACGGGTCACCTTGTTTGATTCCTCTTCAGACCTGGAATGGTGAGGAGGGGGTTATGTTTACTAGAATGGAGAAGAAGGCCGATGAAACTAGTTTCATAATCCGCACCTAGTCCATTGGTTAGAGAATTCAAAATCCTGAAGCACGCCTGCTAATAATTTCCAATTCAATTTATCATAAGCTTTAGACATATCTAATTTTAGAAGCATACCTGGGATTTTCCCAATTTTGACCAAATGTATGGTTTCATGAATCAAGATGATTCCATCCAAAATTTTCCTTCCTTCAACAAATCCCGGATGCTTAGGAGAGATGATGAAAGGAAGCAGGGTCAAAGCCTATTGGCTATGACCTTTGAGATGATTTTATATATGACATTACATAAGGAGATCAGTCTGATCTTTCCAGGGTCTTCCGTTCTAGTTTATTTTGGAATAAGTGCTAGGAAGGTTGCATTAAGAGATTTCAGAATATTACCAGTATTCTTAGAATCCTCCACTAGATCCCATACTTCCTCTTTTAGCCAGTCCCAGCAGGCATGGAAGAATTTGGAAGTAAACCCATCAGGTCTCGGGGCTTTGTCATTCACCATTTGATTAACCACAATGCCAACTTATTCCAAATCAATTGGTTTCAGAAGCATGAAATTATGCTCTTCCGTTATGACTTTTGGTATGTGCCACAGATCCTCCCTCTGAGCTGCATCCCTAGTTCCTTTAGGATTTTGGCGAAAAAGGAGTTCAGAGTGAGTTCCATGTCTTCCTGAGTCTCAGTAATGTGTCCTCCTTCTATTTTCAATCTAGCCATACAAATTCCCTAGCGATGTTGGATGGAAACTTTGTGAAAGAAGATGGTATTTCATTCCCCTTCTTGGAGCCACTTAACTCTGAATTTATGATCCTGGAATACTTCCTCCTGTTGTTCTCTTTGGCTAAATTCATGAATCAGTACCTTTTCTTGCTCTTGTATGTCCGCCGTGAAACCAGTCTGCATACCTTTGATTTGTACCTCTTTGATTTTTCTATCCAACTCCACTTTAGCTTGAAAGGTGTTAACAAAGGATTCTTTGTTCCAATTCTTGATTTTTTATTTAAGGAGTTTAAGCTTTTGTTGAAACTGGTACATCCATGTACCTCTGATGGTTGGAATTCACCCCCACCATTCTTTGAGCTTCTCTAGAAAGTCATCCTAGAGGAGCCAAATTTCTAGAAATAGAATGGTCTTCGCAGGTTAACCCCCACGCTTTCCCATTCCAGATTAACTGGCCAATGGTCTAAGGAAGTTGAGGGGATTACCAATGCCCTCAGTTCTCCCCCATCCATCATAATGGATTCCGAGACCAAAAAGTAGTCTAGCTGACAAGCTATGCCCCTATATCCTATTCTCTTATTATTCCATGTAAAGGTACCATTGGTTGTTCTGACATCGACCAATTCTAGGTTATCAATAACTTCATTGAAATACTCACTGATAGGGTTTAGCTGTCATATCCCACCTTTTATTTCATCAAGATTCCTGATTAGGTTGAAGTCCCCTCCAAGAATCCTGGTTTTTCCTTGTGACGTCCTTTTAAGCATCCCTAAAGAGTCCAGAAATTACACTTTCTATTCTGCTAGAGGAGGTCTATAAACATTAGTCATAAACCCCCTAGTACTAGTACCTAAGATATGGAATGTTGTCGATAGAGATAATTGCATTGCAAAGAAGTCAGAGAGGGAAACCTCTCTTGGGTTCCAAAGAATCCCAATACCTCCAGCAACCCCTTTAGTGTCCATTGCAATGGCCTCACATCCCCTCCAAACTTTTCCTCCAATGCTATTCAGTTTTTGCTCCAAGCATTTAATTTCTTGTAAGAAAATTATACTCGGATTTTCCAGTTCTATCCTTCTCCTTAGAAGACGAATCTTCAAGGTGTTGTTACAGCCTCTAATATTCCAGGATGTAATCCGCATTGGAAATTATTTATTTACAGGAGAAAGGGTTGCATCTATGGTAGGATACTTCCTCGATGCAACAAGTTGTGCCCCTACCATTTGAATCCTTTTCACATTACTATGACTTCCTCGTTTTTCTTCTTTCCCTTTATTTTTTCCATCAGGATCTTTGAGGGATTTTGACGAGACCCCAAGAAACTTCATCATTTTGGCCTTGATTATCGCCTTTTCCAGTAATGTGACTTGTTGTGGAGAGATATTTTTGGGGACCTTCTCAGAGCATGCCGTTTTCAGACATGCCAAATTAATATCTCCTATCTCCATTTCTTCCTCTTCACCTTCTAATGTCTTATTATCGTCTTCTTTAATTTCATGAGGCTCTTCTTGGGTCTGTATCTTCATGCTCAGTTCTGTTTCTTGAATCTGTTGATGTTGAATCTGTTCGTCTTATTGAGTGGTAGTTTGTTTGTGTTCTTGGAGGACTTTATACCTACTTTGAGTTTGGACTTTTTTTTATAGATTTCAGGTCCCATAGTTTTCTTGGCCGATCTTTTCTTATTTTGGACTTTGGTAAACTCGTCGATATCTTGATTTTCTTGATCTTTCTTTCCTCCTGGTTTTTCATTCTATGGATAATCTCTGAACAAGTGTCCATGCTCATGACATCGCCTGCATCTTAATGGTATCTGTTCATAGTCGATTGCTTGAAACCAATCCTCATCATCCCATGTTAAGTCAATTCCATCTGGAAGATCCTATGATATATCAAGATAGATGCAGATCCAGGAATAGGATGTGTACCTCCTATGTCGAGTTTTCTCTAGGACTTTAACAAAGTTCCCTAGAATGTTCCCAATGTCCATCAAGGTTTCTTCTGTCGAGTACTCCGTAGGAATGGAGTACATTCTGATCCAGACCGGGGCTATTGTGAGATTTTCCTTGTCTGGATTAAATCTTTCTTTCCATGGCCTTAAGAAGAGACCAACAGAATTAAAGAAATAAGGCCTGCTCTCAAATATTCTAGTTCTATCCTCTTCATTAAAGAAGATAATTGTGAAGAATCCTTTTTCTCCCAGTTGCAGATCATAGTGGCCTTGTGGTTTCCAGGTGGTGTTTATCCACCACACTAAGGTCTTCTCAGTGGTCCAGATCCCTACGAATTTACCAATGAGTGCTCGCTCCTTCATGCAGTTGATTTCTTCCCTCATGCGGTCTGATTTGATTTGAATCTTTGGTACAGTATTC
Organism: Pseudotsuga menziesii; assembly: GCA_001517045.1. Taxonomy (NCBI): domain Eukaryota; kingdom Viridiplantae; phylum Streptophyta; class Pinopsida; order Pinales; family Pinaceae; genus Pseudotsuga; species Pseudotsuga menziesii. The sequence continues at coordinate 80,379 of LPNX010435238.1, forward strand.
AATTTTGGCACACATTTCCCTGATTTTATGTTCTCTCCTTTTGCAGTGGTTTATTTATTGGTTCCACTCGTACCTTCTACATCCTTCCCCAGATGGGTATCGGGTGTTTGCATTTTCTCTTTACCTTTCTCAAATTCCATCTCTGAGCTCTGAACAAGGGACTTTGCCCCACCATCCGTGGGTTCACTCATCCCATGACCCGACCCCCCAGCTGGAGGTACAGGATTTGTCCCCTGGCCCCTCCCTCGAAAACTGACAATCGAACTTGAAGCCATCGTGAAACCTTTGTCCTCTCTTCCAACCTCTCCTCTTTCAAAACAAATAACATGTTTATTAATTATAAAACATGGTTAATATAAATATCTTAAAATGTGTTAACTCCCATGCATTTGTTTCTTATGAATTATAAATTTAAGAGTATTTTGTCACAATTATAAAAAAGGTGTTTGGTTGGTATGTGTTTATTAGGCTCGATTTAAACCTTTAAATATTTTTTTGTCTATGAATTTTGTTTCCGAGTGAAACATGTATTTAAGATATGATAAAATGTTTATTATATAAATAAATTATTCTATATTAATTTAGTATTATTTAAATAAAAACATTATATTAAAAATGTGTGTTTTCTTTAATATGTATATATGGGTAAACATAATAAACCAAAATCATTATCATAATAATAATATTCAAAGTGTCTTCCATTTTGAATTTGTTTACAGGATTTTTTAGAGATGATGCAATCCCATAAATATTTAGGTGTGGATTTCAACCACAAGTTTAATGGTAGCTTTAGTCTATTCGCATTTGGAATCCAAATTAGGATCCATCATCTCTTTGTTAGGATGATGGATATTGATTTGGATTTGAAATGTTTATAGACAAAAATATAGAATGTGGATTAACCTTTAACAATTTGGAAAGTTTGTTCTTTAGAAAAAACTACTATAAGCAAACTAGATATAAAATTTAACAATCTATAGGGTTAAAAAAATGATTGTTATTATTAAGTTGTTAATAATTCATCCTTATAAGTAAAATAACTTTCTTTTTATAAGAATATGGAATAAAAATGTGATTAGACAAACAACTTGTCTTATTCTATATGCTTTTTATTAATTACTAAGTTACACCTATTTATTATCCTCTGAATTCCCCAACATTTTCCTCCATATTTTGTTAGCTATAGTATTTACTATCCTCTCAATTCCCTACTATTTCCTCCCTATTTAGATGGAAAGCATCATTTATTTCATCCTAATTTAGGAATGACAATATATAATGTTCAATTTGTGTATAAAATATCATTGCTATAGTTATAGTATTTACATGATAAGAGTTTTTTTCTAGAAATATCGCACTTGATATCCATGGATGAAAATAAACCATTGTTAAAAACAATAATGATTTGGGGTCCTTCAAACAATGGTTTTATGCAAATGTCAGAACTGTTGGAAAGAATTAAGACTATCACTTGCATGAAGAAAGGATTTTACTTTGAGTATTTATGATCATATTTCTTTATTCCCACCAAGATGCTATGTGGGAGTAGAATTTAACGGAGAGATCAAGAAAGGGGACGAAGAGGAACCTTGGTTATTTGGAATGAAGAAATATTTCCATATTTATAACTATTTCGATGAATTGAACAAAAAAATGGCAATCTATAACTTAACAGGAAAAACACATATCTGGTGGCAGGACATAAAGAAATTAAAAGGAATAAAATAACGTTATGTAACATGGAGAACATTCAAGAAACATTTTAAACAAAAGTACCTCTCATAATAGTATTATGAAGAGAAACCTAAATAATTTTATGAATTAAGATTAGGTGCTATGACCATGAAAGAACTCTGTAGTAAATTCTTAAGCTTACTTCGTTATGTGCCTTGTATAATTGACAAAAAATGAATAATACATCATTTTCTCAGTTGTCTTCCTCCTATGTTTAAATAGAGGATTGAGTACAATAATCCGAAAACGTTGGAAGAGGCAATGAGAAAGGAAAACTTCGGTTATGAGAAGAATACGAATAAAAGAGAAAATATACCTAACTAGAAAACTAAAAGATGTGACAACTTTGATCAAAAAAAGAAAAATACTAAGTTTTACAAAAATACTGGGAATAACTACCAAGGATATCAAGGGAATAATTTTAAAATCTTTAAACCACAAAACCCTACAACAAAGGAGAGAGAACCACCCACTATCTTTAATAAAAACACTGCACATAGACAACCACTAAAATGCAGGGAATGTGGCCATCGACATTACTTTAAAGAATTCCTCATAATAAATAATTTTAATAATGTTCATTGAGAGATCCATGAATCTTCTACATTTGGAGATATGGTGAGAAGCATGCCCAGAATCAGTACAACATTGGAGAATCGAGAAGTAGACCATCAGACTTCAATGGTTGAAATTGAAGGTATGATGAAAGACCAACCCATTTCTATACTAATTGATCCAAGTGGAAGTTTAATTTATGTATCACCTAGGATTATAGAGTTGTGTAAATTAAAACCAGACAAGTTTGATAAATTTTGGTTGGTACAACTAACCACAGGTACAAAATGGAAAGTCACTAGTTACATGAAAAACTGTGAAATTAGGATGAATGAATTGAATGCACATGTTGATTTAAATATCTTACCGTTAAGGTCTTATGATTTACTGATAGGAATGGATTGGTTGTGAGAAACATAGAGTTATGTTAAAATACTATGATAAAACTTTCACATCCTTAGATGATAATGGTAATAGAATTAATGTAAAAGGAATTCCCATAAAAGTTACTATAAGAGAAATCTCTTCCTTACATATGAAAAGGTTTGTACGTAAGAGATGCAAGGTTTTGTAGTATATGTAATCGACAATAAGGTTAAATATAATTAATTTTAAATTGAGGATATACCAATTTTAAAAGATTTTAAAGACATATTTTCGTAAGACATTCCCAAACTACCATTGAAGAGGGACGTAGAATTTACGATCGATCTAGTACCAGGGGCGATACCAGTATCAAAATATCGCTATCCGATGAATATAATAGAGCTTATTGTTCTCTTAAATAAAAATTGCAGGAAGTAATTGATAAAAAGTACATTTGACCTAGTGTTTCCCCTTGGGGAGCACTAGTCTTATTTGTAAATAAAAAGGATGGCACTTTAAGACTGTGTATCAATTATCGTCAATTAAATAAGATTACTATTAAAAACTAAAATCCTTTGTCCCAGATAGACGATCTATTTGATCAGTTCCAAGGGGAATCCATTTTCTCTAAAATATATTTAAGATATGGATACCATCAGGTATGGATCAAGGACAAAGATATATTTAAAAATTCTTTTAGAACTAGATGTGGTCATTACGAGTTTGTCATAATTCTGTTTGGTTGAAAAACACATTTATAGCTATTATGTGATTAATGAATAGTATTTTGAGTACTTACTAAGATAAATTTGTAGTCATGTTCATCGACGACATATTGATTTACTCAAAGAATAAACAAGAACACGAAGAACACCTATTAGCACCATTTTTTAGCTAAGTAATTAGTAAGGGATTTGGCCAATAAAAGGAGGAATAAGGCTTGTAAATTTTCATATCATATGACCTTAAATATTGTTGATGAGGATTTGCAGGTGGTTGAAGGGAAATTTCTATATTAAAAATGCTAAATACTTAAAAAAATTCTAATTTATGACCTTGAAATGCATTTAAATTAATAAATCCACTCATAGTTGAATGATGACATCAAACGAATGACATTGATGTACATCAGAGAAGGTCAAAGGCCACAAATCATTTCCGTAAAGGAAAAATAGGGGATGAAAGTGCAGAAGAGGTAAAAACTTGGTTATAAAAAGTAGTAAGTCCAACTTTCGCTTTCTGCAGTCCAAGATCGACGACCCATAACCTTTCCACCAAATATCACCAGCTTGGAAAATAACAAAGGGTGGAGATCGAAAAGCGAAAAAAATAAAAATTTGATCATGAAATTTTGAAGTTCTGCATTCTGCGATCTGCCAAATGACGGTTTGGAAATTTTTTGTGAAGATCAATGATCCAGAAGAGAGCAGAGGGGCGGAGATTGGAAAGCGGAAAACATAATATTTTGGTCGTAAAAAGTTCAAGTTCTGCCTTCTGCGATCCTCCAAAGATCTACGTTTCAGAAATATCATGCATAGATTGACGGTGCAGAAAGATAAAGGGAGGAAGATGAAAGGTGGGAGTGGAAACATACAAATTGAGCTTCCATAAAATTGAAAATTTGCTTCTCGCATTCTGTTTTCCACTAAAGGTGAAAGCAGAAGGGCGGAATAGGAAAGGCGAAAGTAGAAAAAGTAAATTTTCGTGTTGCAAAATTGGAAAACTTGACTTCCTCTTTCCACAATCTGAGATCCAATGGTTCAGAGAGCTTCCGACATAGATTGATGTTTCAGAAAAGAGGAACATGTACACAAGTCAGAAGACTTCCCGATTTGCGGAAACAAGAAGGCCTCTAGGCTTTCAAGGGTCTAGATCACCCTTGATATGAGATCAATGGTGGAGATTGATTCCACTGATCTAATTTGTACGAAGAAAATAACTTTCTAGATCTGCAGAATGGCTTAAAGGGATGCGTGTTCCACCGGTCAAGATTTATGTTGGGGTAATACCAACAATGGAGGTTGATTTACCTGATTTAACATGGAAGGACAAACAAAATTTTGAAATTAGCGAAATTGGGTATAACATGTAGGCTTTGACAACCCAGATCAATGTCATGAATAGATCTACGACTGATTTTTATTTTGTAGGCAGAAGATGCAAGGCAGTTTTGAAACATGTTGTAGATCATTGAGGAGCCATCATTTTCATCCAACAGGCGTGGTTTCTAGGTATTTAATTCTCCATTTTTTTCAATCATGTGCGTCCCATCATGCTTTCCTGTTTTGTTAATGATCATGGGAAAACTGCCATATCAGAAGTTGTTAGGATTGATCCCCGATTTTGTAACTGATTTTAGGTTTTTGAGTTTGGTATCGAGAGCCTACTAACAATATAAGTATACCCTCAATAGAAGAATACAAAGGTTGGAACCTATTAGGTTCTCGACTATGTATTTTGAGATCTTCCCTTAATAAAAATGACAAAGCCGAATGTGGGTTTGTTGCTGTAAATATTCTTATGTATGTCATAGTTACAGTCTGTAATTTCCTTTCTTATGTGCATGTATTCATGTTTAACTTGCCATTATGTTTTCTTTCATCTCTGAAATTGTGTCTGTAATAGCTCAAAATTCATACATGTTTATTCTCTGGCTATTTGTTTCAGATATTCACAAAGCATTTCCAACCAAAGTTGATGCAGAATTCATCTCTTGATGCTCTCTCTTGATGGACTGTCATTCTTTCTTATTTATCACCATACCAACAACATTTTTACTGTAACCGAGTGATACCTTTCCTTTGTAGAATTTCACCTACATACAGTTATGTGATTCATAAAATCTTTGTGACTCCATAGCCCAATTTATGCTTTCTTTGTTTCAACCACAAACTTAATTTGAATTTGTCTTGTTTTTATATCTAGCCCTGTCAAAAATACGTGAGAGATCCCTCTCTATAAAGGAAGAAGCCAAATCCCTTTCTTAAAGTGGTTTCGTTGTTACCTTAGGATTTACCTACCACAACCTTGGGTATAATTCTAAGTCCTAACAATTTGGCACCGTTGTTGGGGATAGAAGTGCAAATCAGATCTGGGAAAACAACATTGGCTTAGTTATATGACCTAATTGAGCCGCCGGTCAGAGACACATATATGTTGTATATGATTTGGCGACTCCACTCAAAGCTTCTCGAAGATGACTCCATTTGGAAGACTGGCGGCCACAAGGACTGATACAGGGATGACGGTTCAAATCTTCCCTTGGTATGAACGACAGAGTTTTAGATCTGACTGTTGATGGTGAAAAATGGTCAATCAACAAGAATGTCGTACCTCTTTTACCTGGCGACTCCACATTGATTTTGAGCAATATTTCAGGAGGAATCTTGGCTCCTAGGAGGTCACATACATGAGGTAACCCTAACACTGAAACATTGCTGAGTGTGGAAAATCCAGAAATATTTCTTAGAAGTAAGGGAAAAGAACAAACATATATTTCTTAGTTTGTTGTTTCATATTCTCAAGAATTTCATAGCATTCAAGATTTTGGGTAGGGAACAAATTTTGGAAGGTCCTTGTTAAAATAAAAATCTAAATCTGATTTGAGGGAAACAAAAATTAATTCCAATAGGTTAGAATCAGATTTTGTTAATTCTCTTTGGAACAATCTTCAAAAATCTGTGAAAAATGAAGAAAGAAGCCTTGTTTTTTAAAGCTTTCAGCCTTATATCCCACCAATTGTTCAAACCCCTCTAGCCTTTCAAGCTCCTCTTTTTTTTCCAAATTCACCTATACTAATGGCTTCCAGGTTTTCTCCATTATCTTTACTTGCTGTATTGCATGATCTTCCTCAAAAATTTTCCCTAAGAATTCCCTTCTATGCTGGGGATGAAAATTTCACAGCAAGAAAACATGTTGATAAATTTGATGATTATGCGGACTTGGAGGAGGTTGATGATGATGATGTTAAGATGAGGTTGTTTGTACTAAGTTTGTTAGGAGAGACAAATAAATGGTTTAAATATCTACATGCTAGGTCCATTGCCACACTTGGAGCTTTCCAAACCTTATTCTTATAAAGATGGGGTGATAAGACAAATCCTTCACATGTGCTTTCTTAGTATAATAATATTAAGAAAGGAAGTTTTGACTCTGTTCATGAATTTTCTAGTCGATTTATGAGGGTGTATAACTCTACTCATGTTGATATTCAACCCCTTATAGGTGCTACAAAACTCCATTATGTTGATGCCTTTGACAACGACTTTGCATTATTATTGATAGAGAGAAAACCAATAAGGATTCATGTTATGTTTCAAGATTCTTTAGAAGTGGAAGCTAATATGATGGAAAGTGGAAATATAAATCAAAATGTAGAAGCAGATAGAAGGAAATTTAGAGGAGAAAATGTGCCTTCTACTTCTACTTTATCCTATCCTAATGATGCTAAGTTTTAAATGACGATGAAGACAATGTATATACTGATGGATAGGCTGACTATGGATAATATACCTTTGAAGAGAGAATGGGATGAACCTCAAATCAGAAAACCAAACTTCAGAAGGCCCAATCCTCCCCCACCTCCACAAATTAGATAGAGAGATATGAGGAATCCTAGAAGTCAACATGATCAGCAAATAAGGCCACCTTTCCTTGAGAATTATGTTGCATATGAAGAAGAGGCTAAATCTATTGAGGATCATATTTACCATTTTGGTGATTTGGATTCTGAAATATACCTCACTAAGGAAGAGTCAGAACAGTACCAAAGAGGACATTTGCATGCTATAGATGATGTCCAAAGAAAGATCAAATTGAGAAATAGAGATGTTACTGTAAATAAAGGAAGGATCAATCAAAATCAATATTATAGTAGCTAACAGAATACAAAAAAATAAAAATAAAGAAAAAACCGATTGCCATGATATGCAAGAAAATTCCTAGAAGTTGGTAATGTCTTCCTTTACTGAAAGTTGACATAAGCCAAAACTCTGTCTGAACCAGATATGTCTCTTTTCTTGAAGCTGATGATGCTTTGCAACATTCTTGTCATTCTCTGTGTGACCAAGAAAGAAGTTGGACTATAAATCAAATCCTTCCTCATATCTTTCAACTCGTGATATTTTTCCACAGAAGGAGACTTCCGATGTCCAATCAGAAAACACCCTTTTTCTACAACAGTTTCTTTAGAATTATAATGTTTCTATGGATGATTGTATAGAGAACTCTAACTCTGGAAAATGGCAGTCTGATATTACTTCCACATGTTCTGAAATTTCAAGTAAAGAGGAATCAAACCATGAACACATTACCAAGAATCAAATTTGCAGATTGTCATGAACACATTTTTCAAGACTCCTCTAGTTACAATTGGAGCAGCCTTTTCATGACAGGTACATAACAAAACAATTTGCAGGTTGTCATGATCCAGTGGCAGAATAGACGCAGAAGCTTTGCAGTGGTGATTGTTGGTTATGTCTCTACAGTAAAGATCAATCCCTTTATCATAACCTTTTGGAATTAAGTCTTTCATCTCTATTTTTAATCAAGCATGAAGATAAAGTTGGTTTATGGGATCATTTGATTGATTGGCTTCACTGGAAGTCACAAGCTACTTGGCTAAGCATTGATGCTAAATAAGTAGTGTAGGTAGGTGTGAATAAGCTCGACATGGCGAGCATTTTATTTTAGGAATTTTTTCAGCTGGTTTCAACATCAGTTTAGTTTTTTGTTTTCGGGGCATGTTGTGAATTTCAGGAAAACTTGGGAGTAGGACAATGGATTTGGAACCTAGTCTATGGGGTTCCTTGCTACCTTGTAGGGAGGATAACATCCTGAGTTGGATCTAGTTGTTAGCACCATTTTTGAGCTAAGTAATTAGTAAGGGATTTGGCCATTAAAAGGAGGAATAAGGTTTGTAAATTTTTATATAATATGACCTTAAATATTGTTGATGAGGGTCTTCAGGTGTTTGAAGGAACATTTCTAGATTAAGAATGCCAAATACGTAAAGAAATTATGATTTTTTATCTTGAAATGCATGTAAATGAAGAAATTTGCTCCTAGTTGAATGATGGAAGCAAATGAACGTCTTAGATGCACAATGGAGAAGATCAAAGGCAACAAATCATTTCAGCAAAGGAAACATCGGGGGAAAAAGTGCGGAAGAAGTAAACACTTGGTTATAAAAAGTAGTAAGCCCAACTTCCTCTTTTCGCGGTCCAATATCGTTGGCCCAAAAAGTTTTCACAAATATCAATGACTTTGAAAAGAACAAAGGGAAAATATCGGAAAGTGGAAAACTTAAGAATTTGATCATGAAAGGTTGAATTTCCGCATTTCGTGATCCGCTAGATCGATGGTCCAAATTTTTTTTGTGAAGATCAACGATCCGCAAGAGAGAGGAGGGGTGGATATCGGAAAGTGGAAAACATAATATTTTGGTTGTAAAAAGTTGAAGTTATTCCTTCCGTAGTCTTTCAAATATCTATCGTTCAGAAATCTCCCGCACAGATCAATGGTTCAGAAAGAGAAATGGAGAAAGCAGAAAGGTGGGACCAGAAAGATATAAATCAAGCTTTGAGAAAATTGAAAATTTTCTGACCGCGTTCCATTTTTCGCTAAAGGAGGAAGAGAAAGAGTGGAAGTAGAAAGGAGGAAGAGGAAAAGGTAAAGTTTTAGGTTGCGAAATTTGAAAACCTGACTTTCTCTTTCTGCAGTCCGAGCTCCAACTATTCAGAGAGATTTCGGCAGAGATCAACGGTCCAGAAAAGAGGAACATGTACATAGGTAAGAAGATTTCTTGATATGGGGAAACAGGTAGGCCCCGAAGCTTTCAACAGTCTAGATCACCCTTGATCTCGGATCAATAGTGGAGATTGATTCTCTTCGTCTAACTTGCACGAAGTAAATAGATTTCCAAATCTGTGGAATTTCTTAAAGGGATGCATGTTTCAATGGTCAAGATTTATGGCGGTGTAAGATGAACGACGAAGGTTGATTTCATTGGTTTAACATGCGACAACAAACAAGCTTTTGAAATCAGTGAAATTGGGTACAAATTGCAGGTTTTGATGGCCCATATCAACGACACGAAGAGATCTACAACTGAGTTTTATTTCGCAGATGGAATATGCAAGGAATTTTTGAAAGTTGTTGCATATCGTTGAAGAGCCATCGTTTTCATCCAGCAGGCACGGTTTCTAGGTGTTTAATTCTCCATTTTTTGTCCATCATGCGCGTCCCAGCATGCTTTCGTGTTTTGTTAATGATCATGGCGAATCTACCAAATCAGAAGTTGTTAGGATTGATCCCCGATTTTGTAATTGATTTTAGGTTTTCGAGGTTGGTGTCCGGAGCCTGTTAACACTATAAATATACCCCGAATAGAGGAAGACAAAGGTTGGAACCTGTTAGGTTCTCGGTTATGTATTTTTAGATCTGCCCTTAATAAAAATGACAGCGCTGAATGAGGACCTGTTGCCACAAAGATTCATGTGTATGTCAAAGTTACAACGTGTAATTTCCTTTCCTATGTGCATGTATTCTTGTTTAACTTCCCATTATTTTTTATTTCATATCTGGAATTGATTCTGTAATAGATCAAAATTCATACATGCTTATGCTCTTGCTATTTGTTTCACATATTCACAAACTCGTTCCAACCAAAGTTGATGTAAAATTCATCTTTTGATGCTCTATGTTGATGGACTGTAATTATTTTTTCTTTATCACCATACTAGCAGTATTTTGACTGTAATTGAGTGCTACCTTGCCTTTTTAGAATTTCACCTGCAAAAATTTCTGTGATTCATAAAATATTTGTAACTCGATAGCCCAATGTATGCTTTCTTTGTTTCAAATACAAACTTAATCTGATTTTTCTTTTGTTTTTATATCTAGCCCTGTTAAAAATATGTGAGAGATCCCTCTCTAGAAAGGAAGAAGCCAGCTCCCTTTCTTAAAGTGGTTTTGTTGTTACCTTGGGAATTACCTACCACAACCTTGGGTATAATTATGAGTGCTTACAACAACTAAGAATAATTTTACAAGTATTAAGAGAACAACAAATGTTTGTTAATTTTAGCAAGTGTGACTTCTTTAAAAATAAAATCCAATATCTAGGACACATGGTGTCTAAAGATGGAATATCACTTGATCCCGTTAAGCTTAAGGCTATCACTAAATGGCTTGTTCCAAAGAATGTAACTGACGTTAGATTATTCATGGTGATTATTGGATAATACCGAAAATTTATTGATGGAGTTTCTAAGTTAGCCTACCGCATAGCTTCACTGGAGAAGAAATGTAAGAAATTTGATTGGAGCGAAAAATGTACTGAAAGTTTTAATAAGCTAAAATATGTTTTAACCACAACTCTTATCTTAAAAATTGCTGATCCTTTTAAGGATTTCATCGTATGCATTGACACAGGTAAAGAAGGATGAGGTGGGGTACTAATTCAAGAATCCTATGTCATAGCCTAGAGTCTAGGAAGTTAAAAGAAAACGATAAGAATTATGCTACACATGACTTATAACTTGTTGCCATCATACATGCACTAAAAATATGGTGACACTACCTCATCGAAAGAATATTCTCACTAATGTCAAATAACATAATTCTAATGTACTTCTATAATGTTTTGGTATGGATACATGTGTCAGTTTTCAAGTAAATAGAGTATCCTTAGATTACTTGAGAACTAATAAAGTACAAAAATAGTAGTTCAAGCATTCGCTACAAGATGAAGAGTCCAAGCATAGCCATATTAATATTAGATGGGTTCACATTGTCTTCTAGTTTTTTTCCTAACAATCTACCCACTTTAAAAAAGGGATTCCATAGAAGACTGGACTTTCGGCCCTCGACCCTGAGTCTACGCAGAGACTGAATATTACTAAGACTTCCAACATTCTGAACATCCATAAGACTTATAACATAGTAATCGAAATCAAACATTACAATAATTAACATATCGGATTCAAACGGTAGGGTTGCACAGAAGACTAGAGTAGCATGGCCACTTCCTTTGGCAAAAAGAAAAAAAGACAAGCACAACTACCATCACTGGGAAGGGGGATTGTGTGGAAGAGAGGCTTGTTCCTTCCTGGGAAGCTCCTTGGGATGGTCAATGAACTCCTCTGTAATAATTTCCAATAGGTGGAAGCCCACTACATTGTCTTGCTTCCCTCCTCTAATAAGATCCAGTGCCTCTCTAATTCCATGTGCCAGATGCGCCTTCGCTTGGAGATCACGAGCCAATACAATTTGCACTGTTCAAAAGGGGTTGGTAGCAAGGGGCCTTCCTTGATGAGATTCATACTCTTGATGCAAATAAATCTCCTTATTCATGATTTGGGCTTCAATAGGAGTAGGGTTTTCCTCCATGTACTGTGCCCCCCAATTGAATGCCAGAGGAACAAGAACTTCTTGGGCATTTGGATCTTGCTGAGATGAGCTAGCAGATGGTCGACCCTCTCCCTCAATTCTCACATTATCACCATGACATCTCCTAACTCTCCACTGAGGCACCATTAAATCCTTGAATAGGTCACCTAATGAACTAATGCACATAGAATGCAGCCTTCTGTTCACAATATTATCACCAAACGACATGAACATACCATCCCTAGTGAGGGTATTTATGGAAATTCTTGTCATTTGAGTGAGGTACACTATGTTCATGGAGCCTGAGTGAACTTCTCCCTTCGCACACTCCATTTCCTTAGCATTAACACTGTTGGACTACTTGATCACATACAAATCTTCATGGCCTTCCTTCTCTCGTGTATAATATGGGATAAGGTTTCCCATTTTATTCGTCAGTGTACGACCTTCCTTACTGCATTCTACATGATGGCGAATTCTGAAGATATGGCCAACGGTTCTCTCGAAAGGGTGAGTACATCCTCCTGATTCGTATGGGCCTGAGTGTTAATGAGGAATTCTTATTTAAAGAAGGCAAGTTGAGGATTGTCCCTTTTGGATCATTGTAGCATGTCAAATTTTGTGTTTTCCCTCTTTGTACCTACTCCACTTGTCCTCACATAATGAGGAAGGGTGTTGTCATGCATGGCGATGACGTGTGGGTTTGCCACCTCCTCTGCAGCCACCACGTCTTCCTCGGGATTAGGAGATAGAACGACATCTGTCCTGATCATGTTCCCTTCATGCAACGCCATGGACGTGGCTTGGTTTTAGTGCATGCACAAGGATGTGTCTTCCCGGGAGGTTTCTACCTTTCCTTGAGTACATCTTCCGACATCGTGACGTAAAGGTTCATCCTATTTAGCCTATGGTTTGCTTGATAACTTACCATTATCATTTTCTGCCAACTCCTCACAACATCTCCAAAGCATGCAATCGCTTTAGCTTTGCAACCAAATAAAATTATTCTATTTTAAAATTGAATTTAGTGTGAAAAAATAAAATGTGTGATTTTTCAATTGTCATTTCCCAGCATCTATGCCATTTTTTCTAACTTATGTCATCTTCCACTTCCTATTGTAGCTTTTCCAGTTCTTTATTCCTACACCATATTTGCATATCGAGTTGACTAGCTGCGATGAACAAAAAATGTATTTTTGTCTCCATTTCCCAGAATATGCAAAAACTACAACAAGCATATACATGACAACATGCAAGAATGCACAATCTGGAAACAAAACACTACATCTAGACAATAACATTTTCTAGAATGTGTTCTTGAAACAGAAGATGGAACAATAGATGTATAGTAAAATTCCCACACTTTTGCCAGTCGTTTTAATAATTTCCTATGTGCACTACACAAATAGTATTTTGTGAACATTTTTCCACCTACAAAGACTCCAAGTAGAAGTAGTCTTCACAGAAATTGAAACTCTGCAACGAGTGGCTTCAAATTAGTTTTCCTTCTAGTTTTTTGCAAGTTATGATCGATCAAGCCAATTGTTCACAAACAAATTTAGAAATTTTATTTTATTTTTTTTTGTTTTAGACTTCACATCCAGAGCCACACTGCAATTTCCATTTTTGAAATGCTAGACCTCATTTGACTAATTTTTCAAATATTTTGATCATGTATATAAAACCATGTCTTTGTGGACCACAAGTTTATGCACTTGCTGTATGTTTTAGACTATCTCTCTATATCCTATGTTTTTTTCCTGTTGTACTGTGACTTTAAATAGTATATAATAAAAAGAAAAGAAAAAAACAGCTGCTAAAAATACAATCACAGCATTTTGTTGTTGTATGTTTATTGATATGCAAATGATAATTTCATTATGCAATATATATTGCAATTGTATATTATTGTTGGTTTCGATATGCAAAAGATTTAAGATGTTCCTGATTTTTCTAGTGTTATACATACGGATCTAAATACCACTGTTATTTGAACTTTCTAAAAACTGTTATTTTCCACTCGATGCTTTGCAAATGTATAATGCAACATTTGTGTAGATTTTCCGAAATTCTGCTAGGGCTTTGTTTACAAACATGCACATGCATCATCTAATTGGTTCAGCTGTCAATTTGTATACCTTTTTCAAATGCAACAAGAATTTATTCATGCATTGTATGGAGTTGTTTTTTGTTTTTGCTGCTTATTATATAAAGTTGTATCAACTTTCTGGGAGGTTTCTGTTCTTGTTATAATCCCTTCAAACATTTCTCCTTCAATTACCAGAACTTCTCTTGCTATATCTGCCTTTTTTTGCATATGTATGTAACTTGAGGCATCACCCACATTGTCACTCACATTATGGCTTGTGGATATTGTTTATTTATTATATGATTAACATAATATAAAATATTTTTTATAATTTTTTGAAAATAAAAAATAATTTAGATAGAAAATAAAAGTGATCTTAAGATACTATCAATAATCTCCCACTGCACACTACAATTCATAGAATCTTGATTAATTAGGTAATCCTGTAAACAACAATTAAATTCCAATCTTGTGCCTTCCATCTTCCATTAAATGACTATTTTTACAATAGGAAGATTGCAATCCAAATAAGCCACGTATTGTGTTCAAAATTGCATATATGGAAACACCTTCAAATGTGACGGAATGTTATGATGATCTATTTATATTATATTATAGCCTTATTTATATGAAACAATGAACCCTTTAGTAAGAATCTGTGTTTCAAGGAAAGGGATTTGGCTATTAATTATATGATCAGAATAAAACATAAGGAGATTCTAATTTCCTAGGTTATGTTTGTATCCAATCCATTGGACATCAATCTTGAATTCTAAATTCTACATATCTTATGTAGTGGAGTTTTACATATTTAGACATAATGCAAGATTGTGTATAACAATGAATGATAATATAACCAGAATATATCTATTTTAGAAGGGATCTACCAATTCTAGAGAAGAATCAAATCTTTCTACAAACATCTTATTAAAGTGTAAAGTTTGAGGAAGAAGTCCTTATGTCATGTAAGCTCAATGCTCGTGCTTACAGGAGTTGCAAAGGAGACAACTAGGGTTTTTTTGGTCGAGGCGAACTAATCTAGTGAATGGCGACTAGGGTTTCGTCCCTAGCCACCCCCATTTTTTCGTAGTAAGGAGACAAATCTCATTCTAGGAAGGCCCTGGGATTATGCTTATGGTGTGTGAGCATATGGCATTGGTGCTCTTCTTGGTTGAGCAGTGTTTCTTTTTAATGTGGTGGTGAGGGCGGTTTTTTTTTTGCTAAGAGGTGACAAACTAGGATTTTACTGTGTGAGCAAATGAATACAGTGGTCTTCCTGGTTGTGCGATGTCCCTTACTATGGCGGTGAGAGTCAACGGTCCTTTGTGGTTTGTGTTGTGGTTTGGTTCTCATTCCCACCAAGAATCAGTGGTGGTTCCCTCACCTATCTATTTGTTGGGGGAATTCCATTCTCTATGGTGGCGACTGGAGCCAATATCTGTGGCGGTGTCCATGGGGGAGGTTCTTTCTTCCTACAACGACGATGATGCTTTGTACCTATGGCGGTTACTATGGAGGGTCGGAGGCTCTCCTGTCTCGAAGACAAAGGATCTCGTGAAACTACGTGTTTACTCTGTCGATGTATGATTATCTTGTCCCATGTTTTGGTCGTATAGTCTGTTTCAGGTTCTCTTTGTCTGCTTTTCGTACTTTGTTGTCTTGAGAAGTTTTTGTATGGGTGTTTTTTGCACCTTTATGTAAGTTCTATTATAGGGTTTTATTTGCTGAAGTTTGTTTTTTGCTTCTAGTAGTATTGTCTCTTACTACAGTTGGATGCTCAATCTGTTGAGCACTGTTTGTGTGTTTTGGATGGATATGATACCTAATATCATAGATATGTATGTCGTTACCTTTGATTCTAATGAATATCAAGGAACTGTTATTTTTCTCTTGGAAAACTTTGAGAAAGGTTTTTAGCTTATCTAATTTGTATAGTTTTATACATATGTCCTTGTAAATGTTTTAAATTTAATTTTAGAAAGAGTTACAAATACCCCTATTGTACTGTAAAATACACATTTTCTATTAAATAATATTTTGATTTCACACCACTTTTCCTTCCATCAATCGTGGAAATAGTTTTGTTTTTGTTTTTGAAATAATATTGTCAGCTGAAACAGTTCCTACAAGCTAATAAAAGAAACGTGAATGTTACTTGGAAGTAAATTACAATGCAAACTCCTTTCATGCAAAATTTTTAACAATGCCAAATTTATTTCTTGTGGATTAATGGCAAAATGCAAGGTTGAGCGCTCTAAATAATTTATTTATTGTGAATGAATGGAAAAAAAGATGTTGGAGTGCTCCAAATTAGATATTAAAAGGCCCTTCCATAAAATTTAGTTTAGTTGGTCGTCATGAAAACCCATTTCCAGGGAACTCATATTATCAAATTCTCTGTGCAAATTTTGAGGATTGGGAAACCATAATGAAGCTATGGAAATAGTGAGTATTGGGAAACAACATTCAAACAATGGTTTGAATAAAAACATAATTGAAATTTGAGATAAAGTGCAGAGGAGCGGAATGAAACATATAATTAAAAACCAAATTATTTTGGAAAATAAGGAGGATTGGGAAAACTGAATGAAGCCAATCCATCCCATGTGTGTGGTTGTAATTTGATTTCCTGCGAGCATCAATCCAACAAAACATAAACAATGGTTTAAATAGCTGGATAATTCCAAAAAGAGTAGTGGTAATATAAAATAATACTATATGAATACTAATATCAATATCATTACTAATATGATTTGATACAACAAAAAATACATCGCAAAGATAAAATACAGAAGTAAACTAAGTATATATACTAGCATTTGCACCGAGAGGTGCAAAGAAATGCCGAGAGGGTAAAAATATTTAGTGTTTCCGCAACTGAGTGAATGATCTATTGATTTTACTTAATAAAATTTGTTTTGTCGTTCAGAGTTCCACTTTCCATTGTACGGAATGCATAATTCACAAAACTAATTGTCAAATTTTATTTTCATATCGAAGTTCCACATTTCACTTTCCGCATTGTAGAATATGGAAATTGGAAAACAGATAAGTATGTCCATCAACTTAACAGAAACGTGAAAGAGATTTAATAACTTATCAACTCAAATTACTATTGATCAATTAAAATTGTTAACAATAAGTTAAGTATTCAGAACATTCAAGATTAACTTGTATCTAAAATTTTAATTGAAAAAATAAGATTGATTATAGTATTTTCTATAGAATCATTTGCATAAAAAGATTAAAGTTATAATTAAATAAATTCATTTTAAAACAGATGCACAGATGATAAGTATAGAAAAACCAAAACTATAGATTGGTGCTTATAAATCTGGAAGGAGAATCAATATTTATCAAATAAACTTGACTAAATAAACATAAAAATATTCAAGAATAACATAGTTGTATTAATAAAGGTTTGTAAGAAATTACAAATTTCGGATTAAACAGAGTATGTTCAATCCTTTGTGTTGATTTCTCCCTCCAGAAATTCCCCTCTAGTCCATCAGAAATATACCCTTTAAATAATTATTACAAAAGAATGAATCCCCATTAAATTGGGATCATAAAATCCATATAGAACTAGTGACTAGGAAAATCCTGCCACCTCATCTAGTTCTCTAACAATTCCTCTATGTTTGGGTAATTGTCAGATTCAAATCCAAGCTGAACATTGCACCTAAAGTTCTCCATTTCATTTTTGGCTAACTTATGCCAAAGGAAAATGAAAATGTGGATCTTTCCTTGCATAATAAGTGGCTTCGTTATCAATTGATCCACATCTCCGATGCTGATATGATCAAGTCCTTTAATATTTTTCTTAACTTCTTCACATCTATGTTCCACCTACTCGATCATTAACTTCGGAGGACAAGCGTTCTCAATCAGCTCCATGGTGGGGAAGTGTAGTATCTCCATGATGCTATCAACTGCATACCATCTTCTCCTACAAATTTCCTGTGCTTTCTAGATGGACTCTTCAATCATCTCATTCAAATCAATCCAAGAACGCAGAACAATTCTGACCTTCTTCAATTGAAAACTATAGAGGGTGGTAAGACCTTCTGGATTTTCTTTCATATACCTTTGCCAATCCAAAATATCATCATAAGATTTGTAGGCTTGTTGTCTCTTTGTTGTCTGTTCCTCCAAGGTGACAGACATTTTTCAAAAGCAACATAAGTCTCAAAAATGTTATCCCGGGTCCTAAACATTTCAGTTATTAAGTCATGATACTCCTGATTGACCTAGATAGCCAAATCTTGAAACTCCTATTGCGAGAACCTAAATAATGTAGAGGAAGCTACACTTGTAGTTGCATCTTCACATGTTTTTACCAGCAAGGCTATCCTTTTGATATTAGTGGAATTTGTAGTTTTTTAATTATGCAATTCATCTTGGAGAGAGGCATTCTTGAGCTGCAACTCTATAAACTTGTCTTCATATGCTTTCTCCATATTTTCCACATGATTTTTATGCTCTCTCTTGACCTCAACTATTTCTTCTTCCAGCCTCTTCATTTCTTCTTTCACTTTGTCAAAATCCTTGTTCAGTGTGAGAAATGCACCAAGGTTGGAACCTATGAAAGAACCCAAAACTGTGGCTGAATCCACTACATCAATCTGAGGTTCACTAGACTATTGAGTCCATATTTGATTGGTGACAAATGCAGACAAATCACCATGATTCCTACTTCTCTTATTTTCTTTCCTTATCACTGCCTTGGACGACCTGTTATAAAAGTAATCTCCAAGAGGGACTACATTTTCTTCATCAAACTCATCTACTAACTGATTAAATGAATAAGTTCCAGTCACTGTTGAAACTAGTGAGGATGCCTGAGTAATGGTGGGAGGTGGCATAGGAATGGTAATGTTGGAAGTAGGGAAGGGAGAGGAGAGGCTCTGATCATTTGTGGGTTCAGATATTGGAGAAAGGGTCTGAGTAGAGGCTCCAAATAGTGGAATACCAATGTTAATGGCTGATAGTGATGATGAAGGTAATATAACCCGCTCATGAATAGCAGAAGATGACAAAAAAAATGAGGGTAAGTGCATAGGGATAGTGAAAGATTGGGTTCCTGCAATAGTGGATGGAGGAATGGGATGTTGATCTAGGATGATTGGTATGGAAAAAGGTGGTGAGATCAAAGAGTGATACAATTGGGATAATGAGGATGATGGGGTCACCCCAACATGCAAAGTGGAAAGAGTGTGGATGGATGAGAGGAGGATTGTTGTAGTTGATGAAACATGAGCAAAAATAGTTTCCAGGATCTTGGGACGTGGAATGGAATCTTCCACTCCATTATCACTGAACAAATCTACAAATTTCTGTAAAGGCTGAGTCACTTCCTCTATGACAAGAATAGATGAATGCATTTCTTCTTCAGCATCAGAGTCAATAAGATGAATGGTGGGTATCTGAGAAACAGTAACCAGAATCCTCTGCTTTTCAAATGGCTTAATATCAACTGCTACTTGTTCATCACTTACCCGGGTAACTGTAGTAGTCCGTTGAATGTCAAAAATAGGCTTGATAGTTGCTGCTTCTTGATTATCAAATACAAACGTTATCTATGCCAATTTCTGCTTTGACTACTGAGAAGTATGCATCAGAGCCTTCAGTTGCTGAGAAACTTTCACCTGTGGAAGATTTTACATAGGATATTTTCCCTTATTCCCATATGTATAAGTCACTATTGATAAAACTTTTTTTGTTGGGCTTCCTTGTCTTCTTTGTCATTCTTCACCTTTTCAAGTATATCAAGTTCCATAGCTCTGTAGCTCATAATCCTAGCTTTAAACTCTTGTTGTTGTTGTAAAATATGGCTTTGTTCCTCTTTTCTCTTATCCCTGGCCAGGACCTCAGAAAATGTATTCACCCCTTCGTAAATAGAGTCATCAGGGATTTCTTCATGAACATACCCACCCTTAATATGGTTCTGCTTGTAGTGGGCATCGAGAAACCCCTTACGATCATCTCTCCTTTTAAGAGCAAGGCCAATCTTCAAAGAGGATATTTGATCACTTAACACTGTAGCCCAAGTTGAATTTGGGACGACCAGTGATCCAAAATGCAGAGGAAATTTAGGCTAGGCTTTCCTCTTAGGAGCAACAAGTTTCCTATAGACACAATCAGTGACGGTCTGGAAAGAGAGCTCTTCAAGAACCAGCTTATCAGGAACTATCTTGGGAAACATATGAACAATATTTCCACCCCAAACTCTAATATATGAAAAAGACTCACTAAAATACCAGTCACCCCTTGTGGCAATGAAAGCTATAGCTTCGGCTGAAAAGGCAGGAGCTTCCACTTTGAATATCTTAAAATAAATGGTTCCCATGAAGTGTTCACAAATGTCATATAACAAATCCATATAGTTTTTATCCCACAATTGCGAATAATAAATTGGTACAGGAGGGGCTGGAAAGGTCTAGTTCCACCCCAAGTGGGGATATTGGAACTCTGTACATAATACATCAATTATAAAGACCGAAAAGAAGAAATTGGGATTCTTCCAGGCAGTATCATTTTGATAATGTTGGATAGTCATTTTAAGCTCCGACGATAAGATAGAATCCCAGAAATATTCAGCTGTAGTTAGGATGTGATGGGCCACAACATCCCATTCAACTTTAAAAACAAAGCAATTGGGAAGACCATAAAGCCTGCATACCATGGCTTCCAGTAAACAATAAGGTTCCCTAAACAGGTGACAGGGTACAGGTCTTTGGCGCTCGGTGAAAACTTATTAGGTTCATTCATCCAGGATTTTATCATTTCATTAAAATTGTACTTAGTTTTTGAGGATTGGGCGAACTCTGCATTGAGGGGTTGTATAGCCAGTTTAATACCATAAGCTCTGGTAAACACATTAGGATGAAAAGTGGCCAACTATGACCCTGAGTTATCATTAAAGGACTAGTATTTAGGGTTTGTGTTCTCCACAATCCATTTAACTGGGTCAATGTAAGGGAGGATAGAGGGTCTAGAAGTGATGGCATGTAGACCAGATTCCCTAATTTTTTGATAAGCTGACTGGTCGTTTTGAATGTCTGAGAGGTCGTCATTGTCAAAAATTGAGTAGATTCTGGACCAGTCAATTTGGTAACTTTCAGTGACTCTACCACTAGTGTCCAAGAAAAATCCAAAGTTCGAGTCTTTTGTCAACATGTCTTTGTGGGTGATCTTGCAGCGAGTTGTTCGAGCCATTCTTGAAATTGAAAAACTTTATTTAAATGTGTTACCACATAATTTGTACTTAGTGTTTTTTTTTATCAAGTGAGCCTAGTGAACCGAACAAGGATAACTTGTTCGGACTGCAAAAGACCTTTGGAAGTACTTCTGGGAAGTGCTTGTTGTACTATATCACATGTTCATACCCCATGGGGGAATTGTA